>VDFB02350255.1:0-15287 GCA_007258455.2 Sequoia sempervirens
CTTGATATGGCTGGCACGGTTGAGGTTTCTTGATCTTTATGATTTTTACTATATTAGAGACTTTGTATAAACATGGTTTTTTTATATACATTCATCAACCTAGTTGAGGCCTTGTATATATGCATTTTTTTAATATTTGTATATCACACATGTTACATGATGATGTATATGACATTCTCATTTTTTATGATATATGAGATGTACCATATTTCATTGTGGATTTATTATGTGTTATGAGATGATTATGGATAATTATTTATACATGCTCATGATTTTGTACTTTTCTAATGTATACATATGTTATGGATGGATGTATAATTTGTATATCTATGTGATGGATGTGGTGGAAGCCCTAAAAATTCTTTCTATTCCACTCAAAAAATTTGCAAAATCTAGTTGTTTTCATGACCTAGGGCTTAGGGTTTCGCTTATTCTTACACCTTAGAGTTTTTGAGTTGCTTAAACCCTTTTTGAAAAAATCCTAAGTCTGAATTGTTTGCAAGCATTCTAATTTGATGTTGACCTTTTATCACCGGTTCCCAATCACTAAAGTCATGACTTATGCCATTTAACCCATCTTGTCACTGGCCCCTAAATCCTAGCAATCTCGATCGTTACTCCTCGATTTATTAAAAACATTTCCTTTATGTTATGCAAGTTCATAATCTTAATTATTCTCCAAGGTGCTAGGTTCAAGGTTTAATATTTTCATCATTCACCTAAATTCTCGTACCTAAGTCTTATTTCCCCAGCCATCGTTCACCTAGTAGGGGCCCTCTTTTTAAGAACTAACATGTGCACATGTAGAATTAACAATCTTATGCAGGTCGTTGGATTATCATGATCAAATTTCCTAACCACTCCCTATGCCCCCGTCGGGTTCTATTATTCAATATAATATTCTCACAAGTTGGTGGGCGAGTGCCATGTTCCCCTCTATAGTTGCGGGCCCATGTCTTTGAAATTCAACAGGTGGCAAGATGAAATATATCAACGATAGAGATTGAATGACTTGGCTACATCTAGGCTATTCCCCATGTCTATGCCTGATTTTAATAAGCATTAAAATAATGCCATGGGCTAGCGGGCTAAGGACATCTGTCCCTTTGTTAGTGTGACCTACTAAGTTTTGAAGGTAGTGAATACTTTGTCTCTTAAGATCGATGGTTGAGATAAGATGATGCGGTTGAATCTCGACTACTCCCCACCATCCCACGGGGAACCCACCTTTATCTCTTGTCTCTCAACAGGGAAGTGAGAGTATGCCACATGGAAATATCAGAGTGGTTGAAAGAACATTACAAAGGGGTGAAATATTAATCAAATATTTTGGCAAAGGGGTACGAACGATAAAATATGTGCTACTAAAAGGATTTATAAGCACATGTTTTAAAAGAAAATGAGATCTTTTAATCTTCACCATCGATTATATAAGAAGAATATGTGCACGGGAAAGCAACCTTGTAGTAAGGCACACACATTTTGAAGGTTTGAAATCTAATATAAGCCCTTCCCTGCATCCTCACTACTAAAATTTGCATGTGGGTTAAGGTCAACGGGAAGCAGCGAAACTGACATGTGGATTCCCTTTGTGCTTAAGTGAGTGATGGAGCATACGACTGACTTGGAGATTCTGCTATGCACAACTTATTTTTGATTAGTTGACAAGGAACGAGGCTTATAGTCAGCTTTTTCAAACATTGTTGACTCAATATGGATCGTTTGTCAATCAATTTCAATGCATGATCAATGGTCAACATTAAAAGTTGAGTTTGAAGGAAAGTGAGCCATATTGGTTCGCGTGATCGAACCATAATGGTAGATAAGACATAGATCTACCAAATTAGGAGGTTTCAAAGCTGTTAAAACTCACTTTAAAGCATAATTGAAGGTTGTCAAAAGCATTTGATGCATTCAAGGAGCTTGTGTTATGATTTTCAAGCCTACTCGACGAAAAAGCTAGGGTTTTCAAGCAACTGTGAAACCAGTAAGTTAAAAGGCTATCTTGTTTCTCAAATTACTCAAAACTTGCTAGTTTTCAATTGTGCTTTTGTTGTGTTATTGGGTTTCTTGGTTTTCATCATTTCTTTTAAGGTTTGACATTCAATTCGAATGTAATTACTATCAAATTATAATTTCCTGAGTGTCCAACCATACCCAAGCTATAAACCCTAGTGTTGTTAAAGAAAACCCTAACCTGCATCAATCCTAGAAGTATGGCACCAAAAGTAAAAGTGTCCTCATCTAAGGGAGAAGCCTCTGGCTCAAAAATCTCCCTTAGACCCATATTCCAAGACTTAACCAATTAGTTGAAGCCCTCCACCTCTAAAAATCCCAAGGGTCAACTACTTTTCCATGGTAAACAAGTTGTAGAAGGCCTAGTTGACAAGTAGAGTGCAATTAGGGATGCTATATTGCCTTACACTGGGTGGAAATTGTTTAGTGGTTGGTTCAGCAATAGAAACTATGGAATTCCTATGGGAAACCCCTGGAATTTAGACTTGGGAAAATTAATTGTACCCAATGTCTATATGGATGTAGACTTGTTGAGAGAATTGGCTAGGAATTATGATCCAGTCACAATGGTTGTGAGGAATTTTGATGGAATTGATATGGTCAAGGTAACTAGACAAGAAATTGCTGAAATGTTCAACCTCACAGAGTAGAGTGAAGAAATGGTTCCAATTCATGAGAAAAAACTTAGGTTAGAGTATGAAATGGTTAGATACTCATTCATATCCCACATATTTCCCAACTATCTGGCATCTATTGATGGTTATAGGGTTGTCTTGGGTTCACTAGACAAGGAACCCTACCCAATCAACTATTTTGTGTCTTATTTTCAAAGGAACTTTTACTCCATATTCCAAATCATTGGTGGACCTAGTCATAGGTATTCCCCATGTCGTGGATGTACATGGCATCACATATCCAACACGTCACATACTACATAGTATATGATTATGGAGGATACATAACAAAACGAGTTCATGAGGGTTTAGTGAGATTGAAGAAAGGAGATGGGGTCAAATTCTCTTGGTATTCCTTGTTTATGTACATGATTCTTTTTAGAGATGCCTTTTGGCAAGGATATGTCATTGGATAGGAAGGAAGATGATTTGGAGCTGCCCATTCAATGTTGGACCACTATCCTGGACAAGGATGATACAAAATTTGTTTATGTGATGTTTGAGAATCTATTTTCCTGTAAGTTGAGGAGAGTTCTAATTGCGCACATGCCAAGGATTCCCAGTTCCTTGCATGACTTCTTGAGACCCAAGGACATGAGACTTGAATTAGGGGTTGATCACAATTTGGGGAGACATCATCCCCTATCACACTTATACAATGTTGAGAGTATATGGTACAATTGTCTCACCCCACATGTTTTCCAAGGATGTACTAGAGAGAATTGGATTTATAGAAGTAATGTGGCAACTAGGTGATGTGGAAAACAACCACCTGAAGGATCAGGGAAAGGGAACCTTTCTTCCTTCTTATACTTTTTTTTCATATTTTGTGATGATAAAGGGGGTAGAATAAAACAAATGAAATACTCAAGCCTCTAAACATGAGTACAACAGGAGCAAGGAACCATCATCCCGAAGGATGGATGGCCTGGTTGAAGATGAGAAATAGAAGTTCTAAGTTTAGTCAAAACTTCTATTTTCCTAAATATTTTATAAGGAATATTTTTTATTTCCAAAAGCAAGAGGAGAGGATAATGAAATGGATTGCGTTTGAAAATCTGGAGAGAGAGTTACAATCTAAAGAACCTCAATTTGTGGCTCTTGCTGAAATTCCCAATGAGATGCAAAGAATGGAGCATATGTTCCAGAATTTTGAGATAGTGGTTGGTCACCTAAAATGTGAGAGAATAATTCATGACAAAGGGAAAGCTCCTATTGAAGAAGAACAAGGTGGAGGAGAGATCCATGTTATGGAGGAAAGTCTAGCATACCAACCTCCCAAGGAACAAAAAATAATTGTTTTCACAAGGAGGAAGAATAAAGCAAAGGGAAAGGATACAATTGTTGTCTCTTCTTAATAAGAGGAGCAAAGAGCCCATTTTGCTAGTACCATAGATGCCACCTATGTCTTCCCCTAGGTTGATGAGACCTAAGATTGTTGACATTGATTTACCACCAAGACAAGCATCATCACCTAGGCAGCCACCTCAAAAGAAACAAAGGGTTGAATCTAGTGGCTTGGTGGATTGTGATGATGATTCTGATGATGAAATTTGGGTATCAGAAGAAGAGATGCAACGGGGAATTCCTTCTCCACCAAGAGAAATAGTTCCACAATATTTGGGTTTAAGGTTGAGCAAAGCTAACCTTACTAGAATAAATAATACTGATGATATTAGGATTGAAGTATGTACAAAATTCCTTAATGATGATTCTTTAGTAAAATCCAAAGCTTTCATGGAGTTTTCTTGGAGAGCTAAAAAGGATGAATTTGTAAATAATGTTGCATTGCAAAGAAGCCTCCATCTAGAGTTACCTAATGCAACCATTCAAGCACAGGTAATAAAGGAAATGAAGAAAGAGTTTCAAGGAATGATTGCATTTGAAGGTAGAGATCTAGTGAGGAAGAGTGGTGTTTTTCTATTGCTAGAATGGGACCTAGCCTCTACGATTGCATTTAATATAGTGAAAAGATGTGACATACCTCTTTATAATTCTAAGGAGGAAGCTACCATAACACTGCAAGGATCTACATTTAGTGAGCAGTGGGATACACTAGCCATTTGGGCCTTAGCCCCCAACAAAAAGAAGCCTAAGATTGCAAAGCTTGCTTCAAACTATAGGCGAGGCTTGATAACAAAGAGAGTATATAATACATCAACTATTGAAGCTTGCACCATGTTAGTCAATGTTGCTCGATTCACAAAAGCAACAGGGGAATCAGTGACTTCCGAGAAGGAGCAATTCAGAAAGAAGTACAATGATTTATTGGTTGATTATGGGAAAAATCAGCAACACACCATGTGGTTACAAATTGAGTTGGCATTATTGAAGAAAAAAATGCAAAACTTGCAACCTGGTGATCCAATGGAAACTGATGCTACTTCTCCCTCTACTTCATAAGAACTGACACCTGCTGTTTATACACCTCCCACAAATTTTTCATGGGAAACTATGCCCTACAATATGGGAAGTGTGCCCATCTCAATTGAAGATCCTACCACATTAGAGGCACCACAAGCAGAGGAGGGTGTCAATAAGGAAGAGCTACTTGAACAGCTGAAGGAGTATAAAGAAAAATGTGATAAACATGACAGAGATATATTTGTTAGCAATAGGAAAATTATCACTGTAGTTTTGGAGCATTTGAATAGGGAGGTGAAAAATAGATTAATTAGCATGCATGATAACTATTCTTCCATGAAGGATGCAATAAGCAATTTTGATAAATTGATAAGGATAATTTTTATTTTGATGCGATGAAGGATGCTAACTATTCAACTGTGGATAATGCAAGGATATTTTATCATTAGTATCAGTAAAGCTTGTGGAAGTTGTAGATAGGGTAGGGACATTAGTTTTATCATGGCTCCATAATGTATCCAGGTTATATTCACTAGAGTCACAAGAATCCCACTCGTATTCATTGGAATTTGTTTCAATATGATCGTTGTCAGATGTAGGTTCAACAATGTTAGTATTTATGTTGAAGTTTTCAAACATGTTTTGGATATACAAAAAGTCATCTAGACTTTGAACATAATTATTCAATGTCTCATCAGTGGTAGAAATATCTCCTTCCTCATAAGAGGTTCTTTCAATATTTGTGGTAATCACATTAGATGAACCATAACTGATTCCAAGATTCTTTGGGTGCTTTTCCATGATAATAGGTTCTCTTCTACCCTATCCATGTAAACCAAGGCCTCCTTGTCCTATGAACCCCTTGCTTTTGGCTATCTGATATCCTTTGCTACTCTGATCAATAGGAAGGGGACATAGTGGTGGCTCTCGTCCTTCTTCTTTGTATATCTAGGAAGATAGGTCTTCTTCACACACTTCCTCATCTTGTATGTCTCTCCACTTGGTACAAATGGTGGGTTTAACTATCATCATTACAACTTGAGCATGTGTGATCTCTTTTGATCCTTCGTAAGTCTTAGGTGTTGGAGGTAGCATTCCAATGCAAAAGGATTGGTTGAAATGGTACTCCCCACAACCCTTGTCAAGCACTTGGATCTTGAGATTGGGATTTTGGGGTTTAGCTAACAGAGTTGCAGTGGAGGATGAAGATAGTGATGATGGTTCAATCTATGAGTGGAAATATATATCATTGTTGGGTATTTGAAAAATCTTCTTGTACTTCTCCTTCAATTTAGCATAGTAATGGAAAGGTTCAAGGTTGACATATATGGTAACTTCCTTATTTTCATAAGGAAATTTTAGGCACAGATGAAATGTGGAAGGGACTACTTTTAAGGCATGTATCCATGGCCGCCCCAAAAGAAGGTTGCATGGTATCTCAATATCAAGCACTTGACATGTTGTCTCTACTCTTTCTAGCCCAATTTGAACTAGCAATCAGATGGTTCCTTCTGAGTTCTGCTCCATGTCATCATAAGCTCTGGTGGTGATGCTATTGGTTTTATCTATGACATCATAAAAATACCCCAATTTTTTCACTAATTTTAAGATATAGATGTTTAGGCCTACACTATTATCTATTAGCATTTTCTTGACTTTGTATTCATGAACACAAACTTCTAGATAAAGAGGTTGATTGTGGAAATATTTTTGTGGAAGGTATTTCTTGAAAAAGACTAAATGATGGGTAGAGGTGATGTTACCAACCATGGCTTGAGATTGATCTGCATTGAGGTCATTAGGAACCAAAGTTTTGATAAGAGCTTTTTCCAGGATTTCTTTATTGGTTGGCGACAACTTCAACAACTCAATAATTGAAATTAAGGCAAGAGTTTTCTTACGTTGCTCCATAATGCTATAGTCATTTGATGGCTTACTTGTGGTTTTTATTGGGGGTGGGTCTCCTTGGATTGTAACTCTCCCTCTTCAAGTAGTTATGTTGCATTCAAGATTTTTGCCTACTATGGTTACAACTTGGATGGTATCATCATCATGAGAGATATTTCCTATGCATTCATCATAAGAAAATTTGGTCTTACGATAATCTTTCTCTTTTCCTTTGTTGTTTCCCCTTGAATGGTCGGGGATTGGATCCTTGTAGATCTATATGTCTTTATTTCCAAGTCGATGTTCTATGTTGACCTCTCCCTTTTCAATTAAATCTTGCATGATTTTCTTGAGTCTCATGCAATTGTTAGTGGTATGCCCCTTGATTTTATGAAATTCACATTGGTCATTCTCATTATACCAAGGGGGTTTGAATTTGGGTTCTTCATAGTTTTTTCTGTCATTAATCTTGATGAGGTTTTTTTGGACTAGCTTGTACATAATCACCTCAAGCGATTCTCCCAATGGAGTAAATTTTCTTTGTGGTTGATCATATTGGTGAGGTGGCCTCCTTTCCTTATCATATCCTTGATTTTTTTGTTGGTTGTTTGGTTGGTTGTTATGAGGATAACTAAGTTGATTGTTGTATTGATAATTAGGTTGGTTGTTCTATGAGTTATCTGAAGCATAGTCTTGTTGTGTTGTTTAAACATGATTTTTTTGCACATTGGGAGTTTGTACATTGTGTACAACCTTAGCATCAACTACTCCATCATTGGTTACATTTCTTTTAGCCCATATCTTAGGTTTTTCATTTAGCCCATATCTTGGGTTTTTCATTTGAAGTGGAAGGTTGATCTTTGGGGTTGTAAAGTTTGATTACTCCCCTTACAATGAGGGCTCTTTCGATAAGTATTCCCTTTTCAATAGTTTCTTCAAAATTTCTTGGGCATAACATAGTGAGTTGGTAATTGATATCAACATGTACGTTGGAGATAAAGATATCTACAAGTTGTTTCTCTAGAATGGGAAATTTACATTTGCTTGCTTTGTGTCTCCATCTTTGTAGGTATGAGGGAAATGATTTACCTTGATTTTGTTAGATTTTATAGAGATTAGTGATTCTAATTTCCTATTCTATGTTGTATGAGAAATTCTTGACAAATTTATCTAACACTCATTAATGTTTTGATACCTAGAAATAAACGAGAGAACCAGTCTATACCAAGCTTGCTAAGACTTCATGGAAAAATCCTAATTAAGTAGGTATCATTTCATTGTAGTTCCATACAAGATAATGAAAATTCATGCACATGCTCTATTGGGTCTCCTTTCCCCCTATATTTGTCAAATTTTAGTATTTCAAAGCCTTTGGGGAAAGGTACCATGGATAAATTTTGATCAAACGGATATGGACAAATGTCTTATACAGCATAACTCTTTTTTGGCTTTCCAATTTGTATATCCGTTATCCTTTGATTGAGTGTTTGTAGTTTCACATTTATGTCTTTGTTTGGTGTGCTTGTTTGAGGATTTAGGGTCTTGTAGATCTGTTGTCCCATAAAGTTTGTTTGGTCATAAACATGATATTGTGTAGTCATGGGACCTTGAGGACCATGTTGTGTATAAGGTATGTTGGGTCCTTGTTGTCTGTTGGAGTTATGGTGAGCCTGTGATATACCCTGATATTGCTATTGAGGTACCCCTAGGTATTGATTGTGTTTTCCTCCCTAATTTTGACTTTGGGGGTACCATGGTACAATGTTTGAGTTATTCCTTGGTAATTTGCTTGTGGTACACTTTTCTTTTGTTGTGGAGGGATATCTTGATGATGTGTACCTTGGTAGTTTGTTGTTTTGGGTATATTATGTTGTTAGGGGTTTTGTTGAAGGGTACCTTGATGTAGTTCATCTGTGGTACGCCTTATTGTTGTGGATTTTGTTGAAGGGTACCTTGATAGTGCATTGGTGGTACACCTAGGTATTGCATTGATGGTACACCTTATTTCTATGAATGATGTTGAAGGGTACCTTGGTATTGCATTGGTGGTACACCTTATTGTTGTGAATTTAGTTGAAGGGTACCTTGATAGTTCATTTGTGGCACACCTTGTTGTTGTGGATTGTGTTGAAGGGTACCTTGGTAGTTCGTTGATGGTACACCTTGTTGTGGTTTATTTTTTTGAAGGGTACCTTTGTAGTTTGTTGATGGTACACCTTGTTATGGTTAACTTTGTTGAAGGGTACCTTGGTATTGTGTTGATGGAACACCTTGTTGTGGTTGACTTTGTTGAAGGTTACCTTGGTATTACATTGATGGTACACCTTGTTGTGAGGCATTTTATGATTATTTCCCTTGTTGATATTGTAATTTGTTTGAAGGTTCAATGTATGATGTGCATTGTGGAATGTATTTCCCTTGTGATGGGTTTCTACCTTTTTGGTTCATTGAAAGGTTTCACATGTTTTGCATGGTGTTGTGTTGTGGTATGTTTTGGGTTGCATTTCCTTGATACTGTTTGATTAAGGGGGAAAAATAGGTTTTGAATGGACCTGAAACCATTAACAAGAAGGTTTTAACAGGGGCCTGAAACCCGCACAAAGAGACCAAGCTGCTATAGAATAAAACAAAGACAACCAACAACAAACCAGAAGCACATTATAAAGAATTAACTTGAAATCTTAAACCTGCACCAAGAAAGGTTTTAACAGGAACCTTAAGCCCAATACAACCATGAAATAAAAAGGAAAATTTAGACCCAAGAACAACCTGAAATGGCCAGGAAATAATCAGCCTAAATCAGCCAAATTGTAGCACAACACTTATCAGCACCAACCAATAGCGAATAACTAGAGACAACCAGGTAACCATTAGCCTCAACCAACCAAACAACAACACAACACTTGTTAGCACCATTCAACATAACCAAGCTCCCCACCTCAATAGGAGAGTTAGGAATCAAAGAAAAACACTGAAGAGCCTTAGCAAACACACAGTACCAGTCAACCCATAGCACCAACCCAACCTCCACCTCAATAAGAAGGGGCTCCTCTCTAAAGGAGAGGATGAAATGAGACCCAAAACCACAGAAAGTAGAAATTCCCACATGATCCATAACACACCTCTCCACCTTAATAAAAGAGGGCTCCACCTCCAAAGAAGACCATAGCTACAAAAATTGAAGGGAAGCAACTACACCCATAGTAAAGACCACAATAGAATCCTTTGGAAAAAAAGTTAACTGGAGAAAAGAAGAAAAAATAGAGCAATCATCATCCAGAAACACACCCCCATCCTTGAAAATGAGCTTTAGGACCCAAAATGGGGAGAGCATAGAGCATAGAAAAATCGATTGGCAATCGACCATATAAAAAACCCAACACCAAGAGAAACACTCCCCACCAAGAGCAAAAAGAAAACCAATATTGCATCGAAGTAGGAACCAAAGAGCAACATCCTCCCTACCCAGAAAAACAACCAACACCAACAAAGAGAAAATGGGCCTTGAAAGGACAAGGAAAGCAAAGCCTCCAAATAGAGAGAGTAGAGAGCTAGCAAGACAATGAAGACCAACCTCCAACCCTACATGCCAGTCAAGGTCTGAAACATGCCAAAAACTATCCACAACCAACTCCACCAAAGGAAAACCAGTAACCTCAACCCAAAGAAATGAAAGCACCCACACAAAGGCAAAGAATCCCCAAAAAATAAAAAGAGATCTTGGAAGACCTACCAATAGGGCAAGAGGAGAGAAGGCATAGCAAGAGAAATCCACTTCCAACCCTACATGTCAATTAGGGTCTAAGATCAGGCTGCCATTATCCTCAAACAACCCCACAAAAAGAACTCCAAGCACCACAACTATCACCAACACAAAAGAAGAGACATAGGGACCCAAAAGAAGAAGGATGAGGTAGGGAAAGCCTTCGAGTAGAGAGAGTAGAGAGCTAGCAAGAAAATGAAGAACAACCTCCAACCCTACATGCCAGTCAAGGTCTGAAACATGTCAAAAAATGTCCACAAAAAACTCCACTAGAGGCAAACCAACAACCTCAACCCCAAGCAACGAGAACCCCCACATTGAGGAAAAAGAACTCCAAAAAGGCCAGAGAAAACTAGGAAAAATTACAGACAGAGAAAGAGGAGAGAAGGCATAGCAAGAAAAAACCACTTCCAACCGTATATGCCAGTCAGGGTCTAAGATAAGGCCACTAAAATTGTCAAGCAACACATTAGCAAGAGCTCCTGGCACCATAGCCAACACCACACCCAGTACTAGAGAAAGAGCCTCATAAAAGTATAGCACCAAAGGAAAAGAGGCAGTCAAGTCCACAGGAAGAAGCAAACAAGCACCCAACTGCACACCGAACAAAGATGAATTGGGAAAAACCCCATAGGGCGAAAGCAACAGCTAGACCCGAAACACAACTTCCCAGCAAGAAAACGACAACAACTTGCACAAAACCACAACTTCCCAAAAGGACGAAAGCAACAAATAGACCTGTAGTAGCACCTCCTCGGCCAAAGACAACAACCAACACCACTCCTCAATAGCTTTACAAAATGGCCCCAACAACCAGCCCAACAGTATACCATCTGCATCTATAGAATCATCATCTTCCTCTCCAGAATCATCCCCAAATTTCAAATCCCCCTCCCCCGCTTCTCTTCCCACTCCCTCTCCCATCCTAAATTTGTTGTCAAGATTCATTTCCTTGATATTGTTGTTCCACAACTGCTTGTTCAATTTGGGATGGTGGTCTAAACAATGGGTTATCTGTGGGTTGTGTTTGATCATTGTTTTGTGAAAATAATGGTGGTATGTTGGGATTCATGGTTGATTTTGGAATTTTTCTAACCACTGTTTGGTCTCCTAGTGGAATAAGATTAGGATCTTTTAGAATGTCCATGTTTAATTCAATGGGTATTTTTGCACCACTTTTTGCAAGTGCAAGGAAATACTAGTTTGCATTTATCCCAAGCATTTTTTCCATAATTTTTTGCATCTTAGGATTTTGGGAGTGTTCTAAGAGTCTTTACTTAGAAAGTTCCTCGTCACTATCCTCTTCTTCTACAGTGTAAGGTGGTCACAACCTTAAGGGATTCGGGGGGAATCTTTCCTCAATCAAAACTCTTAATTGGCTTAGGAGAGCACAGAGAAGGTGAAAAAGATAAAGACACAAAATTAACCCTTGATGCAGAGGAATTGGAGATTTTTCAAGTTATTTTTATTTAAATCCAAATCTTCCTTGATGGAGCTCTCCAAAGAGGTTAAAAGGTGGAAGGGGAAGCTTATCAAGTCATTGTGGTTAAAATGGTTGAGGAGGGGGAAGAGGTAGAAAAATATGAGCATTTGTACCTCCCCTCCAAAGTAAAAAACTTCATTAACATAAGACATACCTTTTCCCATGGCAGTGGTAATTTTCCCTATCAAATCCACTGTGTAGTTTAGTGGGATTTTATCCATCCTTGAAAAAGAGAGATAAACTCTCATTGTCTACCACTTTATTGTGTTTCCAAGGCTTTAGATGTTATTTCTTGATCTGCAAAGAATACAATATAAATTGTGGCTTTTTTCCTCAAAAGGAATTATGTTCTTAGAGTCTATAAATGATTGTTAGATTTAGAAAATAATGATGAAATTCTTTTGTTTAATCCCAACCATCCTTGAGAAAGAGAGATAAA
Organism: Sequoia sempervirens; assembly: GCA_007258455.2. Lineage (NCBI taxonomy): Eukaryota > Viridiplantae > Streptophyta > Pinopsida > Cupressales > Cupressaceae > Sequoia > Sequoia sempervirens. Next base: position 12,627 of record VDFB02350255.1, read on the forward strand.
CTCTCGTTGTCTGCCACATTATTGTGTTTCCATGGCTTTAGGTGTTATTTCTTGATCTGCAAAGAATAAAATATTCATTGTGACTTTTTTCCTCAAAAGGAATTATGTTCTTGGAGTCTATAAATGATTGTTAGATTTAGAAAATAATGATGAAATTCTTTTGTTTAATCGCAACTAAGTGTTTCATGGTTTGAGATCTAATTATATTTTTTTCATTTTGGATAACTCCATATCATCTAATCATTAATATTGGTGGAACCTTTCTCTAAAATTTAAAATTTATTAAAAATGGAAAAGAAAGGTCAAGAGAGAAAGGTTAAAAAATCCTAATTTGTAAATGTATCAAATTTATCATGTAAATTGTACCATGATATCAAATAATTAACCTTTGTGACACAAATGCATTATCATTGCCTATAAGTAGTACAAGCTTCAATGGAATTCTTTAGATTACAAAATAATCACCAAATACCTCAAGAATGACACAATTTCATGAAATCTTTCAAAATAACAAGAAAAAATTTCAACTCATCTTATAGCTTTCAAATTCTTGGCAACCTAAACTAAACATCTATACTATAATCCTTAACAAAATCCATTGAGGAGAAACCATAAAGTGAATTCAATAATAATAATTCTTTATTATTATTTTGTATTCGTAATGGCAACATAGTTGCGAAATTATATTGATTTGCAACATAATACATCATTATAGTTCATACCCTGTAGGGTTCTTTGTAGTCAAAATGGTGTCCAACCATCGAAAGTGGCTAGTTGTAGAGAAATCAAAAAAGACAAAATACATTCACACAGAGCCTATCAAAATCCTACCCCCAGAAACACCTATAATTCATCTTAAAAACACCCAGAACCCACCAGGTTGGAAAAGGCATGGCACCAATCCATCCCAACTACCGCGTCCAGTCCCAGGTGCATGTTTAGAAACTTATGACCAACTGATTCCCAATGTCTGTGATGTTGCAACGCCTCTCCTTGCAGATCCAAAATGAAGGGGTGCCAATCCACTTTAATACCCAAGTTGAGCATCCGCTCCACACCGTCCGACCAAGGAAAACTAACTCCGGGCATTGCTACTGCAACATTATCAATATCTCCCACCAAAATAGAGCCCTTAAATACCGAGCGAAGCAAGAGCAAGCACCTTTTGTTTGGCAAGTTTAAATCCAGCAATGACCCTAGGAACAAAGATGAGATATCAGGATTGGCCCTCATGCAATTCTTGGAAAAACAATAGGTTCTCCCAAGCACCATTCTCACTGCCTCTATGCACAGTATGTCCTTGCTGTGGCATATGTTCTTCATCCGCTTATCTGAGATTACGCCAAGGAAGGAAGACTCCTTCTTCGAGCACTTCAATTTCACTGGTGTATCCATTTTGGTGACTATGGCTTCATCAGAGTGTATAATAAATAGGGAAAGGATCGAGTTATGCATTAAACACTGACCGCCAACTCCACTCCTCATTGTCCTTTCAAGTAAAAACCAGAGTGTATGTTTCAGACGTTCAATTAATTTGCATGAAGTTCCGACATCCCAATTGCTAAATTCTCGAGGAAATTAAATTGGATGTACTTATGATATTCTCTACATGCGTCTGAATGGCCTTGCTTTTCTCAGCATTGCTTAGAAGGTCCCACTATCCTTTCATTTTTATACGCCAAAATTGCCTTAATTTCCACTAACCACTCTGAGTAATGAGCCCATCAAATCCGTTTGAGTGTCCTTTGTCCAACCCATGAGAGTAATTAAGAGAGTATGCTTTCTCATTTGCCAAGTGTTGAGGCCCATGGGCCACATCTAGCCATCTTGGCATAGACAATATGCCCTTGTCGGTACATGGGCCAATAATAATTCTTCATTGTTAAATTAAACAATTATTAATAATTTCAAATACCTCAAAATATATGAACAATGATCATTTTGTAAAGTAAGGTACCAAATTTTATTTATAGAATCATGATTAATAATCACCCATCACTACTAATTCAAATTTAACAATAGAGAATATTCCCCTATAGAAAGAATATTCTAATTATTTTGAAATTGAAATCCTACCAACAATCTATCATATGAAGTAAATATTAGGTTTCAATACTATAAGAGGAGTCTACAATAGGATCAAGAGGAACATTCTAAAACCTTATAATGTGATAATATATGAATAAGGTCAAGTGTTAATCTTTCCATTCCATCCCTATTTTTTTTTTTTAAGATAAGTAGCAGGTAGCTCATATATATTATTATATAAATAAAATTTACAAGTTTTGTCTTCAACTATCTAGAAGGCTCTTCATAGCCCAAGTATTACAATTTGGCACAAAAAAACTATTACGATTACCCTTCTGATAGGCATCTAGAATCAAAATCCCTTCCCAAAATGTAAACATATCTTGCTGCATGACAATAGAACTAAGCAAAATAGATGCATTTTTCATCAATTTCTACAGATAACTATAGGAAAAAACCCAAAAAACTGAAGAATCGTCCTAATTTCCCTATTCTGATGGCACTGTATTCCCAATTCCATAGTTATTTTCAAAAGAAGCACCTTCAACTATCATAATCTTCCTATAATTTTCCTCTTTCGAGCTGATTCTAGTGGGTAAAAATATATATTTTCCCGTATGCATTCGCTGAAGA
>VDFB02350256.1:0-10040 GCA_007258455.2 Sequoia sempervirens
GTGTCCCTTTTACCACCCCTAACATTACATACACTCCACCACCATTTTCCTTTCCACCTCATACCACTTACAATGACCCCATCATTACAAAACTCTTTAACACCATTTCATTCATGCAACAACAAATCACCACCATTATCCAAATTCAAAATGCTCCACCCACATATCATGTTCGTAGTAGCCCATTATCCTTTGAGATCTTGTGCACATTGATGGAACAAGGGATTGAAATGCCTAGGTTTGATAAGTACAAAGGTAAAGGAGACCCTATTAGTCATGTCACTCCTTATATAGCCTTGTATAGTGATTTTTTCCTTGATGTTAAGCTGTTAGCCAAAAAATTTCCTAGTACCTTAAAGGACACTACATTAGAGTGGTTTTAAATTTTACTTAATCATTCCATCTGATTGTTCAATGAACTTGTAGATTCCTTTATAATTCACTTCCAAGTTCATATGACTCCTAAAAAGACAATCGTTGATCTAATGCAATGTAGAAAAAATGTAGATGAAAAAGTCACTGATTTCATTTCATGATATCAATCATTATATGCTCAAATTGATGTCAATATTCTTGATTCACATTTGCAAAATATGTTTATCAAAAACTTACACAAAAACCTTCAAGATAAGTTGACTATGATGAAATTTCCTTTGTTCATGCATTTATGCATGACCCCTTGTGACTATGACAACTTGTTTTCTAGTCGTGATTCAAAGTCCACTTCTAACTGAGCTGAGAAGTCCAAAAAAAAAAAACCAAAACAACACGCAAAAATTTCAAAAACCAAAAAGAGGATTTTTATAGTTCAATTTGCCTCCTCAACAACACACCCAACCTATTCAAAATCAAGTGGCAGTTGTTAAAGCAAAAGTTCCCTTTACCTATGGGGACCCAAAGAGATAATTTACCCTCTTACTTGATACTCTCCATAACACAATGAACCAATTGATTCAACAAAAAATGATCACTTTGCCTACCATTAAACCACTTGATACCACCAAGCCTTTACCACCCACCTTTAAATCAAATGCTTATTGTCATTTTCATTGACAAAATGGAAATGACATTAAACAATGTAAGTGTCTCAAACACTTAGTTCAAGACCTCATTGGTTCGGGTCATTTGTCCATTGTGGGTGTAAATGATCAAGGAAATTAGTCCATTGCACAACCTTATCAAAATTTACAAATATTTACCAACCCTATGCCTAAGTACAATGTTTCATTTTTCATGGCTAGTGAACCTTCAAAGGCTCATGTGATGAACATTAATACAACTAATGAATAACATGATATTGCTCCAATTGTTATCCAAGTTAATCCTATGGATGAACTTGTGGGTATGATAGGAATTATCCCTTGTAAGGTCCCAACCAATAAATCTCTTGATATTACCTTTTCTCCTAATGATATACTTAAAAAGCTTCCTAATGGTCCTCTTTACATTGCTGACAGAATCTTAATAATCCCACCAATGGGATATTAATAGATCCTGGGCACCTATGGTGAGAATGTGATCATAGAAGAGTTTTTAGTATTACATGATCTCTATCAAGACAATTATGATAAACCAACCGTAAGGATTAAAACACATACTAGTTTTGCATGCCCTATGATTCGATCAATCGTACTCCCATTACAAATAGGACCCAAAACTTTGGATGCCACATTTTCTATTATTCCACAATCGGATCAATTTTGTTTGTGGCTAGGTCACCCTTGGCTTCACTCGATGAAAGTGGTCGCTTCAATTGTTCACAAATGTTTTAAGTTTCCACATGGAAATGAAATATTTATCATACACCATAGTGGATTTAATCCATTTTCCTCTTTAAAAGGTATTTTTTCCTTAGAATCCTTTTGTTCTGAACCTATGGAACCCATCACCTCTCTAAAGGAGTTCTTTTTCATAATTTGTCAAAAGTTCAAAGCCAAATGGATAGCCAAAATGTCTCTTCTGAACATGTCCCCATCCACTTTTGCCACTCCTAGATCCTTGATGAAACCATGCTTCAACCTGAGTGTAACATTGAACAAACACAACCACCGAATGAGTAACCACCCATAAAAGACCCCTGAGACTTAATTGTTTAAATGACCAAGATAAACTAAATCCAATCCCATAATACCTCCCCACATTAAACAAGTTTATAAAGCAAAAGAAAAAGTGATTGACCCATCTTCTTTGGTCTCTTCCATTCTTCCCCCTCTGGAAGAAAATGGACCTATGGTGGATCAACCTGCCATTACACCTCAACAGCTTCAAAATAAAATAAAATAAAACTGTGGTGCTTCAGAGCATAGGCGTTGTCATCATCTCCTTGCTTGTCATTCATGAATCGATGAAAATAATGAAAATCAACCTCTGCCTTTGAAAGAAGTAGTATATGATCACCCTACTCCTCTTGAACCACTACAATATAGTACAATGCAACCCTCACAACACAATGATCAGATGCAACAACCATAACTTTTGATAGATCCATCCTTTGAACTAACCCTTTATCCTCTTGTCGTAATCAATCTTGATGATGATGATGATGAGGAAATAACAAAAATAGATGAAGAAGTGCATAAAGATCTAAACTCTTTATTTTCATCTACCATGAGATTAAATGATAAACCTTCTACACCAAGTGAAGAACCTAGTACATCTCTTTCTTCGACACTTGCAATTCTTCCTTTGGATAGTCAACCACCTTCACAATACACTAAGCATTATTGGGAGGTGGATGACCTTTTGGAAGGATGAATTTAATTTTCATTGCTAGAATGTTGTTGTAGACATGCAAAATTGGCATAATGCATTCAATTAGATCATATTCATCCATTCAGAAAATAAATCAATTTTATTTATCAATCTCCTAAAGTCATTAGTTTAAATCAAATAAATCAACTTGATCCTAACATCACCCTCCTTGATTAAATAAATCAATCTTTTACTTAGTTAAGTCTGAAATCACCTTTCATCCCTTTTTGATTTAAATAAATCAAAACATTTAAGTCAAAAGGGTCAAAGCCCCTAATCATCAGTTAATATAATCTAATCCTAATTAACCTAATCTAACCACCCATCACACCCTCTAGCTTTTCCCACTTGCACCAATCAATCATTTCAATTCATTTATAAAATCAGCATTTTCCATCAACATGACATATTTGAGGAATATTCCCTCAAATTTGAATTCAAAAGCAAGTTGAAATGTACATCCAACAAGGAATTTAATAGGTCTTATATGTCTCTTACATGTCCTTTGCAAAGGTCAAACTTAGCATTTACTCTCAAAATCAAATTTGAAATCTCCCTCTCTTTGGCACATTGACCAAAATGTGCCAATTCCTCATCCTATCACAAGATGACAAGTGGCTCCATCTCATTGGCTAAATCTTTGTCCCACATTCATCCATTTGGATATTTCTCTCATCAAAATAATTGATAAATGAAAGGCTTCATCCTTTATCAAATCCTCTACAATCCATGCAAAGTTACTCTCTTCAATTTGAGAGCTATTTTTTCCCATTCATCATCTTGATCATCAATATATCATCAACATAACTTGGAGCTTAGCAAAGGATTGGAAAAGGGCTTCTTTCCATAGAAGAACCAATCCACTATGAGATAAGATTTATTTCATGTTTTATATGCCTTAGTTTGTCTTGTAATTTGTTTGCATTTTAAAGCATGATTTATTATTTCATAGGAAACTTGGGGTTTGCATGTTTTGAACTGACTAACCAAGCCAATGGTGGTCATTGTTTGAAGAACATGTAAATTTGGACTTCACATAATGGCACATATTTGGATATGGAATTGACAGTCAATGACGTAGGTCATGACTGGCATCTACAACTTAACCCTTCCCTCTGGGCCTATCGAACCAGTATCCACACACCCATTGGCACCACCCCTTTCTCCCTAGTCTACGGATCAGAAGCGGTACTCCCCATTGAGATTGAGCTCCCATCCCTTAGGATATCATTGTAAAACCTCATCATTGATGAAGACTACCGAGTGTCAAGATTGAATGAGCTGGAGCTACTAGATGAGCGATGGATAGATGCTTTAAATCACTTGCAAGTCTATCAGAATAGACTCAAAAGGAGCTATAATACGAAAATCAGAAGTAGGACTTTCCAAGTCAGAGAACTAGTGTTAAAAGAGAATTAGAAGAATGTCCCAAACCCAAGCAGCAAAGGCAAGTTCGAACCTAATTGGTTAGGACCTTTCATCATCACAGCAAGTTATAAGTTAGGGGCATATATCTTATCAACACCTGAAGGGGAACCTCTACAAGAGCCCATGAATAACTCTCATCTCAAAAAGTTTTATGCCTAAATATTTCAAGGTATAGAACCAAAAAATCAAAAAAATGAGAAAATGTCCTAAAAAATGGTTACTTCGATGAAAACCTGGCAAACAGGCATCTTGGTAACAACAAAAAAATTAAGAAAACCAAAAAATCCAAAAAAAAATTAGAAAAAGCATCAAAAATAATAAAGTGAAAAAAATCGTCCTCTAGTGAAAACCACTTCGGTGGCACTTTGGGCAAGTACCTTGGTGAAAACCTGGCAAACAGGTGCCTTGTGTAAATAAGCACTTTCCATCCACTAGGGTCTTTATGGTTTTTTCTGCATCATCCATCCATTTCGTTTCTATCATCCATCACATTCAGGTCTCCATCCATCATTCATCCACTCGCATCTACATCATAGGTTGGTCCTATTTTCATATCATGATCCCTCCTAGTACTACTTAGCCCATCCTCAAGGTCAATTTTTCTTGCCTTTATTAGAGTAGTCTATTGCATCACGTTGGGGGCATGTTCTCATATGATAAGATTCATGTATATTCTTGAAGTCCTAATATCAGAAAATCCAAAAACATCAAAAAATCAAAAAAAAAAATTCAAAAAATTAAGAAATCCAAAAAAAATCAAAACATATCAAAAAAATCCCAAAAATAGGTCAAAATTCAGTCAAAAAGCCAAAAACAAAGTCTTCTTGTCGAACTGCATCATCCTCCTAAGCTTGGGCAGGAAAGGTTGATCTTTTGTCTCCAGAGACACTTAGGTCAGTCAACTGAGAAATTGGTCCACTTAATAAAAGCTGACATTCATCATGTATCTTCATCGCAAATTAGTCAAGTCATCGAAGCTGAGGAACCTCTACATTAGGTCTCGTGTATAATGCTTATGCAAGGCTGTCTGTTGATCAGCCGAGGCCCTAGGATGAGTCTTTGGGTTGGTCTCTTGGTCAAAATCTCCAGAAAAGCCCGAAACATTGGAAAATAAATATCAAAATACCAAAAACAACCTCAAAACATTGCAAGAAACATGAAAACATCCAAATATTTGAAAAAATCATCACATCTCACCTCATACCCACAATAAGCCACCACTCATAATAAACTAGTAGGTCATCCTCAACCTTTGGTGAAATGGTTAGAAACAAGTCTAGTGGTTAAAAGAAATTGAAAACAAGAAACATCAGTCTCAAGTCTAGGTTGAGTACATAAACAAGTTGGTCAATTTCTTTGTGTCGATAGTGAATTCCATCACATCAAATGATCCCGCCATCGTCTTCGATAACATCGTAATACAGGATTGTATCATTCCTACAAAGAGGGGCATTATTTTCATGGCAAAAGCGCTTTGTTAGGCAAGGCGGCGCCATGCTTCGCATGGGTTATTAAGCTTTTACGATGAGCCCATCTTTGGCAATAGTTTTAGTTCTTATCCTTAAAAACACATTCCCTTTTGGTTAGCGGTATTGAAGAACATCAAATTGTTTGTGTGCTTTATCTTTTTCTCTTGACTTATCTTATTGCGCTCAGTCCAAGGAACTCTCGATGATATCCGAACGAAGGATTTAGAGAGATAGGAATGGGGCAACGATCATTATTCTTTTGTCTGCTGTGCTTGTTGGACGTTTTTGTAAAATAACTTGGCGAATACTTTCTTTGTTAGATATGCATAGAGGATGTTTTGGATAGTTTGTTGACTATTGCATTGATTGGTTATACCTTTCCGTGTTTTGGTCTGAGATGTTTGAAACTTCTAAAGTGCATCCTAGCAAGGTTTTTGTATGTTAGTTGTGAACAGGAATACTCCTATCTATTTGTCTAGTCAAAGTCCATCACACTAAGTACCACGCCATCCTGGTCCTTTATACCTTGATGCATCGTACTTATGTGTGTTATCAAACATAAGGTAAGTGACCCTTTTAAAATCCCAATCCTTGATAAACAAATCATCCATCTATCATCATCATTTCTCATAATGTTGGCTCATTGGATCCTCTTTTCATCATCTAATTTCTTCTTTTCCGCACTAACATCGTGTCATGAATAGTTAATCATCATCACCAGTGCATCCATCCTGCATCCACAAACCATCAGTATTTTTCATATCATCTCACATGCATAATCATCATCATAATATAGATCTATTAGTCCAAGCATCTCATAAATCATCACATTTTCATAAATCATACATATGCATAATCATCATCATAATATAGATCTGTTAGTCTAAGCATCTCATAAATGATCACATTTGCATAAATCATACATTTGCATAATCACAACATATCATCATCATAATATAGATCTGTTAGTCTAAGCATCTCATAAAATCATACATTTGCATAATCATGGCATATCACATCATCAATCTCATCCATCAAACGTCATATCATCATTTAAGTTGTTTAAGATAATATAGATTTGTTATTCTAAGCATCTTAAAATCATCTCATTTGCATCATCATCCATAACTATCCAGTTTGAACCTCTTTATGGGTATGTGTGGGATCATGATGGGCCAAAAAGTGGCAATATGATGGGTATGTGGCCGACGACTTAATTTTCACCCAAAATTGATGAAATGAAAAGGGTTTTTTAAGGAGATTCTCAGCTTTCCACCAATATAAATTATGCTTTACTTTGAATTTAATAAGTAATTATTATTCATTTTCTATTCAAATTACGACTAAAGTCCTGATTGATAAACTGATTGAAAAAAATCTATAGCTTTCAAACAGTATTACATTTTTTGAATCCAAAATATGCTTCACATACAATAGGATTAAAAAAAGAAAAATTCATGAAGTTTGATAGCCAAAAAGTTAAGGTGGTGGGGACAGGTTTTATATTTTTGAAGTTGTAATAAAAATTCATAATTAATTATTTACTTGAAACCACAAAAATATGCATCACATGGGGACATGAGTCCTCTACTTGCATCTAAAATATTATAAAATATATTATCATTTTATTGTGGTTAGGGTGATCAGGACAAACACCTACTTCTTATTTTTCCTTGAAATTTAAGTACTATTGCATTGAAATTTCAAATTTTCACTAAATAGATTTTTTTTAAAACCTAGTAGTTTAGAAACTACATTCAATTTTCTACAAATTCTATTCTTACATATTTTTGAAATAATATAGATAAATTATTCAATTTTTACGTCAAGTTGCCTAACTTTGTTTTTTCTTATTTTTTTGCCACTTAAGGGCCTATTTTTTCTAAATGATCACGCACATACCCTTATGGCGAGATCTAACCTCCAAATAGAATCTTTTGGCTCTACGATCTCGAGGAAATCTACCCAGGTACTTCTTTTTTTTGCTAGAACTTGGCGAAAAATTAGAAAAATTTGAATTCGATCCGCGACAAGTTTATTCTTTTGAACCAATACAACAAGTACATTGTTTCAAAGAGGGGAAAAATGTAGACATGCAAAGTTGGCATAATGCATTCAATTAGGTCATAGTCATCCATTCAACAAATAAATCAATTTTATTTATCAATCTCCTAAAGTCATTAGTTTAAATAAAATAAATCAACTTGATCCTAACATCACCCTCCTTGATTAAATAAATCAATCTGTTATTTAATTAAGTTTGAAATCACCTTTCATCCATTTTTGATTTAAATAAATCAAAAAATTTAAGTTAAAAGGGTCAAAGCCCCTAATCATCAATTAATATAATCTAATCCTAATTAACCTAATCTAACCACCCATCACATCCTCTAGCTTTTTCTACTTGCACCAATAAATCATTTTAATTGATTTATAAAATTAACATGACATCTTTAAGGAATTTTCACTTAAATTTGAATTCAAAAGCAAGTTGAAATGTACATCCAACAAGGCATTTAATAGGTCTTAAATGTCTCTTACATGTCCTTTGCAAAGGTCAAACTCAACATTTACTCTCAAATTCAAATTTGAAATCTCCCTCTCTTTGGCACATTGACCAAAATGTGCTCATTCCTCATCCTATCACAAGATGACAAGTGGCTCCATCTCATTGGCTAAATCTTTGTCCCACATTCATCCATTTGGCTATTTCTCTCATCAAAATAATCTATAAATGAAAGGCTTCATCCTTTATCAAATCCTCCACAATCCATGCAAAGTTACTCTCTTCAATTTGAGAGCTAATTTTGCCCATTCATCATCCTGATCATCAATATATCATCAACATAACTTGGATCTTAGCAAAGGATTGGGAAAGGGCTTCTTTCCATAGAAGTACCAATCCAATATGAGATAAGATTTATTTCATGTTTTATATGCCTTAGTTTGTCTTGTAATTTGTTTGCATTTTAAAGCATGATTTATTATTTCATAGGAATCTTGGGGTTTGCATGTTTTGAACTGACCAACCAAGCCAATGGTGGTCATTATTTGAAAAACATGTAGATTTGGGGTTCACAGTTGCATCTTTCTTTTTACCTTTTCTTTTTCATTTCTATGTGTGTGTAGATCGTGTTCCCCTGTAATGTGTGTTTGATGTTCTCTCTCTTTGTGAACCTCCTCTATTTGTACGTTTATTCTTCTATATGTTGTGCATTTCTTTTTTCCTTTTTCCTTTTTTTTTTTTCCTTTTGGGGATGATTCAAAACATAGAGATTCCCTATGTCTCTTCCATGTTGACCCAAAAGGTTCTTTTTCCCTTTTTCACTTTTTCTTTTGTGTTTTCCTTTTGGGGATGATGCAAAGCGTACAAACACTCTATGTCTCTTTGATGTTGACCCAAAAGGTCCTTTCCTTTTCACTTTTGAATTTTGTGTTTTTCCCTTTTGAGGGATGGCATAAAGCATAGAGATGCCTATGTCTCTTCCATGTTAGTAAAGGTTCTTATCCTCTCTTTTTTTTTGTGTTTTCCTTTTGGGCATGGCATTAAAGTGTGATACTTATGCCCTATGTCTCTTCAATGTTGACCCAAAAGCAGGTCTCTTTTTCCTTTTTGTCTTTTCTTGTGTGTTTTTCCTTTTAAGGAGGGATGATGCAAAGGCAGCACGATATCTGTGAAATGTCACCCTCCATGTTGATCAAAATATTTTCTTTTGCTTTATTATTTTTAAGCTTGTGTTTTTTTTTCCTTTTACTTGGGGATGATGGAAGGTGTTGAGACCATAATGTCTCTTCCAGCCAATGAATTAGAGAAAAAGCTTTTTTTTCTTCTATTTTCTCTCTCTTTTGTGTCATTCTTCTAGTTACATGTGCTTTGGGGAATGATGATAGTTATGAGATTTTTAATAAAAAAATTGTAGCAATGAACCTACTAACCTCAAATCTATAGATCCCTTATGTGTTTGGTGTGTTCCTTTATGGGGGAAACCCCCTTTATTTTGTTTTCTTTTTTGTTCACATGAAGCAACCTTACTTGGAAACATATGACTTGGTATAGGGATTTCCAAGTTGGCTCTCACGTATTTCTTTTCTTTTTGCATTCTTCCCTTCACTACTTTAAAGTAATTTCTCATAGAATGATGTGTAGCAATTCCTTTAAAGTAGGGGGCATACATTGGCATAATTCATTTTGTATTCATGGTTCTTAGTGTAGCCTTGTCACATCGTATGATGTGTTTGTCACTTTGTGGATGACGTTGGGTGTGATCTCCTTCATAACTGCGATCTATCTTAGCATTTTACATTCCTCTTGGTGGTTTGATGCGACACACTGTATCCCCTAAGTTGTGAATAATTTATTCTTTGATTGGTTCCCTCTTGGAAACATTAGAC
>VDFB02350257.1:0-31053 GCA_007258455.2 Sequoia sempervirens
TGGGTCTCTTCCCTCTTTCTACTTGGGTATTCCTCTTGTTGTTGGCCGTTAGCCCAGATCCTCCTGGCAGTTGTTGCTTGATAAGTTAAGGTGGAAGGTTACTCATTGGACTCATCGGTGGTTGTCTACAACTGCTAGAGTGACTCTTCTCAAGTCTGTTATCCAGGCCCTTCCCATCTACAGGTGCTTTGTTCAAGCGGCTCCAATGTATTTCCTTAAGGAATTCGATGCTCTCTCACATCAATTTCTTTGGAGCGGTAATTTTTTGTCTTCAAAGTGGAGCCTCGTTAAGTGGGATTCTATGTGTAGACCAAAGTAGGAGGGAGGTCTTGGTTTATGCTTTGCTATTTTGAACGAGCAAGCTCTTGTTGCCAAGCTTTATTGGCGATGATGTACTAATCAACATTAGTTATGGGCTCATATTCTCAACCATAAATATCTTTGTGGTGTTGCTTCTTTTGAGGTTCCTCGCTATCCTCTGGAAGGGAGTGGTTCTATGATTTGGCATACTTTGAAAGTTGGGGCGCAGTTGATTAAGCATGCTCTTTTTTGGATCTATCACTCGGGGTCTTAGGCTATTTTTTGGTCAGATTCTTGGGATGGTCACCATTCTATTCTCTCTTCTTTTCCTCACCTCCATTCCCTTTGTGATGTTTTTACTGCGGCTGGTTGGGAAACTGTAGAGCATTATAAGGTGGCGCAACATTGTGGTTCGGCTGTAAGTTTTCGTTGGAAGCATCCTTCTGAGTGGCCACCTGCTGGGTCTGAGGGGGATAGGCATGAGCTTTTCCAGCTTCTGGTTTCTCGGGCTTACAATTCTTTGAGGGGACCTGATGTCTTGGCTTGGGATGGTTCAGATTTGTCTGGAAAGTACTCTGTGTCTACTGGTTATCAGCAGTTGAGAAGACAGTTGTTTGGGGACATTGAGGTCCCTTGGTGGAAGCAAGTTTGGCACAAGCTGTCATGGCCCAAGTACAATTTTTTCATGTGGTTAGTGGCTCAAAATTGGTGCCTTATCTAGGATAATTTATGTAAGCGTGGTTTCCAAGGCCCTTCTATGTGTGTTATGTGTTGGGGCTGTGACGAGAGTGTCTCCCACCTCTTCTTCCATTGTTCCTATGCTAGGGAGATTTGGCATTTTTGGTGGAGGGTGTGGAATACGGCCTGCTGGCATGTTTCCTCGTTAGCGGAGTTTGTGGAACGGTGGGGCAGGGCCCCTGCTTCTACCTCCTTCCTTCATGATGCTTGGACTCTTGGACCGTCTTTTATTATCTGGAACCTGTGGTTGGAGAGGAATAGGTGGATCTTTCAGGATGTGTTGTTGATGGCCCCTCACCTATGGTGGAAAATTCTACATTCTTTGGGGGAAACTATTGCGGCTAAGTGTGATTTGACTGAGTTGGTGGACCCTCGTGATGTTGGGTGTTGTAATGGTCTTCATCTTCGTCCTTCGCATCGGAAGCTCATGCACAACAAATGTAGACATCCTACACCGAAGGTGAATAGGGAGGGAAGATGGTCCCCTCCTCCTCAAGGAGTCCTAAAAATCAACTCGGATGGCTCTTCTCATGGCAATCCGGGTCATGCTGGCATTGGTGGTGTTGGCCAGGATAGCTCTGGAGATGTTCAGTTTATCTTCTCTGTTTATAAGGGTCTTCATTCTAATAATTTAATGGAGGCTCAGGCCATTTTATTGGCTGTGGAGTGGGCCAGTCAATTGGGATGGCGAAGGATCATATGTGAGTCTGACTCTCAAGTGGTGGTGAATTTGTTGAATAGGCGGAATTCAGCTGATGTGAGGTGGCAGTTGGCATTGATTGTGGAACAAATTCTCACTCTCTTTGCTTCTCTGGATAATATTACCTTCACTCATATTCCTAGAGAATGGAATGATGTTGTTGATTGTTTGGCTAAATGGGCTTCTGATCATATTCATGATTGGAATTTGGTGGATCGGGGTCAACTTCCCCCGGATTTGTCTCAACAGTTGGATCACTTGCTTGAACTTGATAGGGTTGCTTAATGCCCTTGCTTTGTAACATTTTCTTGTTTTAATAAATTTTTACCCCTCTTGTTAAATTAACCATAAACATCATTTGAGGATGCATTCAATGCAAGAAATTGGGCTCATTGGTCGAAAGTCAACTAGATAAATTGTAAGTGACAAATTTCCTAAAGAGATGGAATAATAGGGAAATGTGATCAATGTAGATGAAATAAAGTATCCATGTCAAAAAAATTATGGGCCATTTTCTGCCAACTAGCTATTTTTCTATAGGATTTTTGAATATTAGATTGGCTTATTCCCAAGTTATGTACACAAATATACATCAAAATATTATAGTTACCATTTTTTTAATGTTTTGTAGTAAACTTACTCTTTATAGTTCTAAGAAAATTCCATCTATGCTCATCAATCAAAATAGATACGTCGTTTATCTTCATAAAACTACAAAAATATTTATAAATACATGTCATAAATAGCTACTCCAACATCAAATGCCTCCTTTCACCTTCTACCAATTGGAAAATAACTAAGTGTTATCTCCACTCCCTTCTTATTGGTGAATTTTGTGTCTTCTAATGTAGTGTAGAAAACATCTCCCTGAACCATGGACAATTCAAACGTAACAAATAGGTGCTCAAATACTATCATAAATTATTTTATTTGCTTAATAAAGGAGGAAAATTCCTTAAACTAGATGACATCCATTTTGTAGGATAACTAAAGTAAATTTCTCAAATAAGAAAGCATTCACTCCCTATAAAGATTGCAATAAATTTGTCAAAGAATGCAATATTATTTTAGGAAAAATAATAGAGATAAGTTTCATATAGCAGATAGTTTTCTTTCCCCTAAAAAAGAGGTAATATTTGAGATAAAATGATATTCGTCCTTTATGAAATATTAGAAATAAGGCTCTCAAGAGTATAACATTTACTCCATGGAATTCATTTCATTAAAAAAAAAAAAATCCATAAATAAGATGGCATTCATCTAGATTGAAATATTTCTATAAATTGTTCAAACAAAATTGTGTTTAATCGAAAAATTAAAAATGATATATCCATTCAATAAATGATGTTCATTCTAGTCAAATGGGATGAGGTCAAATAAAAAATACATCATATATTTCATAGCACAACTCCACATGTAAATTTGTAGGAGTCATGACGAAGTGTTCGAGCTAGGTAAAACACTCCATCTAACTTGTTGGCTAAAATATGCCCTACAAATGAGGCCAAACATAATCTCTAGGTGACTTTGACATAAGGACATTCCTAGGTTGTGGCATATAAGTTGAATGTTACTCAAAAACTAAATTTAGCATATATTAATAAATGTTACTCATCTCATTATTAAAAAAATGAACTAAATAAAAAATCAAACAAATAGGCCTTATGGATCCCCTTAGTCCTAATAGATTAGCTGCTTCTAGTATAGGTGCTTTCTTATTCAACATTTTGAAACCAACTTAAGAGTAGAGATTTCTATATTTGTGCAACTAAGTTGTATCATTTAAAAAATAATTATAGGAGGAAAAGAGTTAAGATGTTTGAAGGTAGCTACTACTACTACATGGTTGATAGCCATGGACTTTGTCAAGTAATATGAGATTTGTTAAGAGATTTAATATCAAGTAGAGCTATAATGTTTGACATAGTTTTGGAATAGAGAGTTATGGGATTATGTTATATATACAAGAATAATTGGTAAACTCATTGTATTGTAAAAATAACACCACACACTTGACCATTGCATTGTGGTTTATCATAATTTTTAAAATGTAAATCTAGAAGCCATCTCACAGTCACTGCCCTCTACCTTACACTTTATGATGGCTACCAAAGGTTGGCAAATAGGATAACCTCTTGGCCACCATTAAGGCCCTATGGTTTGTAATCTATGCTAGCTACCAATGGTATTTCACAACCATTAAAAACAAAACTTATGTTGAAGTTATTATATTGCTTTCCTAGATTCTCCATTAATGGTTCTCATTAGACTTGGAAAATTTCTATGCCTAAATGACAACTAGGCAAACACACCAAACTAGAATGGAACCACTTGATAAGAGCAATTCTTTTTTCAGGTTTCTGATATAAAAAGAAAAATGTTTTGAAATTTAAGGAGAGTCCATCATTTCCAAAGAAAACAACCATATATAAAACTACATAACTGACACCTTCATTTAACAAATAACAACATAGTTATTTTAAAATGAAATAAAACACAACAAAAAATAATTAGGTCAAATACAAATTCTAGAAAAAAGATCACTAAAACTATGGCAAGTGACTTACCTCAAGATTCTGCACAAATTGTGTCATGTTGTCAATGATGCTAATGAGAAAAAAGGGGCAAAGTTTGTAGGAACCATAAAAGCAACACCTTCATTTAACAAATAAAAACATAATATTTTAGAATGAAATAAAACACAATAGAAAATGATCTAGCTACATATATATTCCTAGAAAAAAGCTCACTAAAATTATGTCAAGTGACCTACCTCAAGATTCTACAAAAATTGTGTCATGCTATGGACAATGTTGATGAGAAAAAATGGGTAGAGTTTGCAAAAAAAAAAAACAAAACCCTACTAAAACAATTTTTTTGAAGATGAGACGAATCAAAATCAATCTCCCAACAATTACTACTTCAATATATTATAGTAAGTGCAAATTAGATCTAAAAATATCAAGGTTTTAGAGCTAGTAGATTCTTGAGCACAAGAAAAGATTTTTGTAGCTTTTTAAACAAAAATATTGGTTGTGAGTTAAAATTTGCTTAAGGCTTGAGGAGAGGAATATTTCAACTACGTACAAAATATAGCTATTGGCTAAAAAGTAATATTAAATTTTATTTGTACATATGGTAATGTATAGATTGAGTGACATTAGAAATATTGTTCAAGGAAACAAAATACTATTAAAGTCAACAATGTAATTTTATTAAAGCTAAAAATCATTATAATATTAATTTACCATCTCATTATAGAAAATGATTATTATGATGTATATAATAGTGTTTATATCATTCAAGTCATTAACAAAATTTAAATTTGATCCACAAAATTAAATGAGTTGGACATATAATTCACAATTTTTTTAATAAAAATACATACTATTCTCAACATAAATCAAAATGATAATTTTATAATTATCTGAAATAAAAAATTAATTATAGATTATAAGAATGTTGCTCAAATTTTGTAATTATATATATATTCATTGAATAAACTAACAAAAAAAATGAATACAAAAGATAAATAAATATTCTACTTTAAAAAAAAAATAATAAAAGAAAATAAAATTAAAACACGACATAAAATAAATACAAAAGTATCACTTATAAATATGTTACTATTACATCAAAATATTCTTACCAAAATAAAAATAAAATATCATACATGAATCTTTCAGCTATCTTTTTTTTAATTAAAAGTAGATTACATTGATAATATTTCAAACCATGAGTCTTGAAATTTTAGTAATATATCTAGTATGAAAGCACGCCATACCATTATAGTCAAACCCATGGTGGTGGCTCTCATGACTTTCTATCCAACGACACATTGTTTCAACCATAAATAAAAATTCAACGCTAAATATAATATTGCGAAGGAAATTCTTGACTGGAAAATATCACCCTTGTCTTGTCCCATGCCACATTTAGGTTTGGGTGGGTAAGAGTGGACTAAATTGTTCATTATAGTTGAAGCACCAAAACACTCGTTTTTCCTCATTCTAATCCAGTTGTGAATATATACCAATCACAACATACTTTGTGAATATACACCGATGACAAGATTATAATATGCATGCTGACACATTGCCCATGTAACAGGCCATTTAAGTCATTATTGAGTCCCAGGAATCAAATACAACAATGAGTAATCATGTGCATTATTTCCCACTCGTGAATATGGTTTAAAAATAAGTCCCCACATACCACCGTCCAACTTTTTCTCTTTCTTTATATAAAATATTTGTTTTTTTCTGAGTCAGATTATTCCTCTAAGCAGTTAAACCCACATAGGAAGAAAAATGTTCTCAAAAGAGCACACCAATTTAGAAAAAAATTGGACATACTTCTGAATAAAATTATTTTATGTATTTCCTGAATAAGATTATTTCTTAAAAAAAAGGTCTAGCCAATAAGGTAGATCAGGAAAAGATCATGTTTTAAGAGAGCCCACCAATTATTAGAAGAAATTAAGAACAGTAATCCTTGAACTGTGACACTGTGGCCTAGATGAGTACCCCACCTACCAACCGATGTGTACAGAAAGCTGTTTTGGACTTTGTAAGTATAGCAACAAATAGAACATTTTAAAAATATATATCCACAACTAAATTATTCAAGAAAAAAGAGCCCCTGTACAAAATGTCGGAATTTGAACTTGATGTAAATGTACAATTAGAATACCGGCAGTTAAAAAGTAAATTCACTGGAAAAAAATGTATACCCACAAGCAGAGAGCTTTCTTTGTACTCACACCTGATTTCTGCAAAGTCAATGTAGCAGCCAGCAAGTTGCTGTCCAGTCCTTAGACTAAAGATGGTCTAAATGTAAGTACCTACGTACCAACCAACTCTAAAGGCACTGTGCTTAAAGTACATATATAATATGTACACCCACATTTTCATCATAGATCTATATATATGACGTATACCCACAATTGTATCACAGTTTAGAGTCATGGCTGGATCGAGAGATATTCAGGAAGCTAGCTTTAGACACCATGTTACAGAGCAACAATCAGAAATGGAGGAGGGGAATGGAGGAGACCAAGTTATAAGAGAGGTTGTATCAATTCCACAGACTCCAAGAGGAGGTGGCACACCCAGTGGCACAAGGTCCCCCTATCACAGCAACCAGATGTCTAATGCACATTCACATGCAATAACACCTGCCGGAACAAGACCTCCTTCTGGTCTTGCATCTCCTTCCATGTCCAGGTCTCCCCTTTTAAAGACACCCAAAACTCCTAGGACTCCCAAGACTCCCAAGACTCCAAGGACTCCATGGACGCCTTCTCTCAGCCCAATTGGGGCTCCCATGAAAAGGGTGCTGGTCAACATGAAGACTTACTTAGAGGATGTCGGGCATCTTACAAAGTTTAATCCTCAAGATGCTTGGCTACCCATTACAGAATCCAGAAATGGAAATGCCTATTATTCGGCCTTTCATAATCTCAATGCAGGGATTGGGTTCCAGGCCTTGGTGCTGCCTGTCTCCTTTACAGTTCTGGGATGGTATGTGATTTTTATTTTATTGTTATTGCATGATCATTAATTATAGTGGCCAGACTCTTGGAATTTTAGTGGTGATGTCTGTGACTGATCAAACATGTCTCCCTGTCTTTGTAATGGCCAAAACGTTTGAAATTTAGAGGCCGGTGTGTGTGACTGATCAAGCATGGATCTTTTATCTTTATAACGCCAGGCCAAATCTTTTGAACTATAAGAGCAATATAGGATAATTAAGCTAGATCGGGAAGATTTTTTTGTTGAATTGAATGGTTATGTCCATTGAATTTCAGGTTCAGATATCTGCGAGTGATCAAAGAAAACCATCGCTTTTGTTTTGTTTGGGCGAATAGATTGAATGATCAGACCCCTTGAAGTCCTTTAGCTTTCGTCTCAGGTAGAATGTTCAGCTTCTTTAAATTCTAGGGAGAATCATGTTTGTCACTGACCAAGGGAGGGCCTATTTCTCTAGTAGAATGTTCAGCTTCTTAAAATTTTAGGGAGAATCATGCTCGCCACTGACCAAGGGAGGGCCTATTTCTCTATCTCTTTTGCTTTCATAATTTGGTTTTCTACTTGTTGGGATGGCTGTGCCCTTGCGATTTCAATATTAGCATGGTTATTGATTAAGGCTGGTCTTGTTTTGTTTTGATTCAATAGCTTGGTGGATTGGCTTTTAGATTATGTTATATATTTAAGTTATCAAGGCCGATGTCCCACTTTTCTCTTCATCTGGGTGGAATGTCCAATCCCCCAGAGTTTAAGAGCAACATGTGGAATTTTGCCAAAGGTGTTCTCTTTTTGTTTTCAATCTCTGTTGGAATGGATAGGCAATTTAAACTTTACTTAGGGTTATAATTGTCCCTGGTTACATATTCTTCTTCTTCTTTGTTTCCAGTCTTGCAACTTATTAAATGGTCAGGCCCTTGAAGTTTAAGAAGCTTACGGGGGAATAAACAAACCCTTAGAATTAGTCCATCTGAATTTTCGAGGTTTCTCCTATTAGCTGGAATAAACAAACCCTTGGAATTTTAAGAAGAATATAATCAGTTGAGATAATGCGGTCTTCTTGAGTTTTAGCCTTGTTGAGTTATAATTTCTTGGCAGGTATTGATCCTCTGTGATTCGTGAATGATCAAAGTGGGTCACTAATTTTGTTTTCTTACTCCTAGATGGATTGGTCTGGCTCTGCGAGAGCAATATTAGAGGTTCAGAAAGGCTAGTCTTCTCTGCTTTTATTGTTTTACTTGGACTGGCAAAAAGCTTATGATATTTTCATAGACTGGTGTCTCTGATAACTTATAAGCAATAGATGTTTCTACTTTTTTTTCCCCTGGCAATTGGGTGGTGAAGAAGGTTATTGGTGATTGTGCAGGATAAGAATTCTTTTGTTTACTCCCAGAGTTGAATAGTTGTGTCTGCTATTTTAAAAGTGATTGAAGTCTTTACTTATACTTTCATCTTAGTCAGCTATCTGGGATGATCAGGCTTTTTGTACTTCAGCAGATGTATGGATGATCCAGCAAGGCTACCTTTCTTTTCTTTAAGGTTGAATGGCTAAGCCTTTTAAACCCTACAGAGTATGAAGTTTGTGGCTGACCAAGTCATGTGTTACTAATTTCTGCTTTTCTGTTTTCCCAGTTTGAATAACCAGGCCCTACAAATTTCGCAAGTGATATGGGTTACCAAATAATTTGTGCTGTGGGTTTGTTTTATTTTTGACTAGTTAGAAAGGTTACGCCATTCAAGGATTTCTGTGTCCGTGTTTTGTTTTTTCATTTTTATTTTGTAATACTAGTTGAATGGTCTGGACTTTGGAATTTTACAATTAATATCTGTGAGGGAACAAAATTGTTCTTCTTATATTTCATTTTGATGAATAGTTGGAATGGATAGGTTCTTTTAATTCCCTCGGGACTGATGTATGTGACTCTGCAAGGCCGATTTTAATTCTGTCCCTTTTCTTGGTGCAACAAGTTCAAATTACTAGGTGTCATGAAGTTAAAATTTTATGTGTGACCTAAGTCTTAAGGATTTTAGAGGCAGTAGTAAGCAAGTGAGTGAAGCCACCTGATTTGACAAATAGTCAGATGGGCCAGGCCCTTTGAATTTTATACATGGCTTTCCATTCTTTCTTTGCTCTGAATGGTATTCTTACGTATATTGTGGGTGCCAATTTGATTTTATGCTGTTGAATGAATTCAGGACATGGGGAATTATCTCTCTATCTGTTGCTTATATCTGGCAACTATACACACTATGGCTTCTTGTAAGATTGCATGAATCTGTACCTGGAAAACGCTACAATCGATATGGGGAACTTGCTAAAGCTGCTTTTGGTAATGACAAATATCTTTTTGTTTTTTCATCAAATCAAATTGCTTAGAATCCCTCTTCTTTCTGGACATACAAATGAATAATGCTAGAGGACTTCTCTAAATAGATGTGGGTATTCAATTAGTTTGTCGGTTGAATAGATTGAAGACGACCAAATCTTCTTGGTATATTGCACTTGTAAGAAGTAATGGGATCATTCTGTGTTCTGTGAAAGAGAGGGGCTTGACCTGTGTAAATTTTGCTAATTTTGCAGGTGAGAAATTGGGTGGGTGGCTCTCCACTTTTCCAATCCTGTATCTATCAGGTGGCACTGCAATGGGACTGATCATTGTTGCTGGGGGCGCATTGAAATTGTTTTTCCAAATTGTTTGTGGTTCAACTTGTGAATCCAATCCACTAACTGCAGTTGAGTGGTATTTGGTGTTCACCTTCCTTGCTGCGGTTGTTGCACAGCTTCCCAATCTCAATTCCATTGCATGGTTTTCTTTGATTGGAGCAGCAACTTCTGTCACATACTGCACGATGATTTGGAGTTTGTCAGTAAGTCAACCTAGGCCTCCAAACGTATCTTATGATCCTGTCAGGGGTAAATCTGATGCTGCATCAGCTTTCTCAATCTTGAATGCATTGGGTGCCATAACTTTTGCCTTCAGGGGCCACAATCTTGCTCTTGAGATTCAGGTAAAAACTTTGCTTACCCTCTTTTTTAATGCATATTGTTTAAGGATATTTGTTAAGGTATGAAACCTTGCATTTCCTCGATATCTATGCCAAGTACACCAATTAAAAAGAAGAAAACTAGTTCATGTCATTTCTACATCCTTCTATTGATTTGGGCCCAACTTTCAATTGGCTTTTATATCCTTCTATTGATGTGCATATGTAATCAGGCTAATTACATCTTCAGTATTTCAAATTATAATAATATATCCAGAAAAGAGTGACCATTCACTTGCATACCTTATATATGCAGGCACACTGTAGTCCTAATCCTTTTTCATACTAAGAGACTAAGAGCATATGCTACCATGTTTACCATAGTTGTACTGTATTGTGGCAAGCAAGTCTCCTTTTTCATTCCTCCACATCCTCACATATAAGTACAATTAGGATTTCACCTCAATTATATTCATGGGTTTAAACAAGGGGTGATTCCAAAGCTAGGATCTACAGCAATTGAATACTCAAGTTAAAGATGCTTTTGCAGTTTTAAACCAGCTGTAGCATTTAGTAACTAGAATCTTTGGACAAGTTCCATTAGCATCTGAAAATCAATATAAGCGTACTCTTTTGTACTGAATTGTATAATATTTTGATAAACAAGCTTTGAAAGGTCCCATTATGTTGGCTAACATCTGGATATTGATTTTCAAGGTGATATTTAGGTTTTTTGAATTTTAGGATGGATGTTTCGTGGATGATATCATCTGATAAGATTTTTTCCCTGTGAGAATGTAGGCAACAATGCCATCAAGTCTTAAGCATCCAGCCCATGTACCGATGTGGAGAGGAGCTAAGGTTGCTTATACACTGATTGCTTTCTGCTTGTTCCCTATTGCAATAGGGGGATATTGGGCCTATGGGAACCTTGTGAGTTTATTTTTCAGTTTAACATGTTGATAAATAAAAAATATTTGAATCACAGGTTTTGCAATGCAATTGCTAGTATCTGAATGCAGTGTTGGTGTAAATGCAGATACCTTCAGGAGGAATTTTGACTGCTTTGTATGCATTTCACAATGCGGATATCGCAAGGGGACTTTTGGGCCTAACATTCCTTCTAGTTGTCATCAATTGCCTAACCAGTTTCCCAATTTATTCTATGCCAATTTTTGATGATTTTGAAGCTTCATATATCGGTTGGGCCAACAAGCCATGTCCTTGGTGGATTCGATCTGGATTTCGGACGACTTTTACATTCATGGGATTCTTTTTTGGGGTTGCATTTCCTTTCCTCAATAGCTTAGCTGGTTTCCTTGGAGGGGTCACATTGACGGTGACCTTTGCATACCCTTGTTTGATGTGGATTATGATAAAAAAGCCTGAGAAATACAGCTCTAGCTGGTATTTAAACTGGGGACTTGGTATATTTGGTATCATACTCAGCATAGCATTCTCAATAGGAGGTATTTGGAGCATCGTTGACAGTGGCCTAAAGCTCCATTTTTTCAAGCCAACCTAGCCATCAAGAGGGTTCCATCTCCAATTCATTGGAACACCAATTGTAAAATTAACATCATATCCTGTTGTGGTTTTCTTTTGACTTGTAATTCTTGGTGTTAGAGTCCATAGGTTGTCACATCATTGTGCATGAGTTATATGCACTTCAATGCCTGGTCATGCAGGTAGTGGGCATCATCTAGGCAAGATGTAATTGGTCCAAAGGGGTGCCACTCTAGAAGTAAATTTTGATATGCTAGCATCCTTACTCTCTTTGGCATAAACAATCACTCCATGATTCTACATGTCAAGCAGATTTATTCAGCTTTGGGTCGATTTACTTCATGGTATTTTTACGTGTATAGTGTGCCCAAGCTTTGCTGTTCTTGTTGCCAGCTACATGTCACTGAAGTCTATCCATACACACTACTTGAAATCTGTAAGGGTCTTCTAGCAATCCGTTCTGTTTTGTGAAGATCTACTTCTTCTATTTCCGATGTAAATGCAAAATAGGTCAATTTAAGTTCGACCTCTATCCTGACCTCTGTATCAAGTCGTCATAATCTCCTAGACGCATGCTGCCATATCTGTATTACAAAGCAGAAGATTATGAATTCTGACTGTAAATTTGGTATTGGAAGGAACGTGGAACTTCTCATCTTCATAATAGTTGGAAGAATCCTTCGATTTAAGCATGGATAAAGACTCTGTGGTTAAGAAATATTTGGGTACTTATGTATTCAGCAATATGTTTACATATAAAATGTGTGTGAGTTGTATCAGTTTTATGCCTTGCCAAAAAAGACCAAAGATTATATGTGCAGCCCATATTACATTTCTGTAGTTTAAATTTGTGTAATGCGTATTTGGGAAACGGGAATTTTCATTTGAATTTGTTATGGCAACTATGCAGTTTAAGTGGTGGTTGGTGTTTGCCTAAGCAATAAGACTGACAAATTTTGATATTTTTGAAAGTTCTGAAGATTTTTATAAACGATATCTTTCATACATACTCAAAACAGGCACAAGTATAAATACTTTGTAACTGATTGTTATAAATATAATGTGAAACAGAGGAAGGGAAGGGGGAGTCTGCAATTTTGTCTTGTGGGTGAATAAACAATTATTAACAGTGGATTAAAAACATTGAAATTGAAGTTGCAGCCACTTTCTAATTAATTATATCACTAATCATGAATTTAACAGGTCTATCAAATTAATGTCATCTCATATTTACAATATTCAATACTTATTATACCAGAAATCTTTATAAAAATATAAACAAAAATTGAGTATTGTCTTTTCTTATTATAAGACTTTATTTATAAAATAAAGTATATATAAGAAAAAAACATATATTCAAATCTTTTCTATCTTACAAATTATTTTCATTGTAAAAGTAAAAAGTGCATCCTTATCACCTTTTTTTAATACAAACAAAAATTGAGTATTGTCTTTTCTTATTATAAGACTTTATTTATAAAATAAAGTATATATAAAAACAAAAACATATATTCAAATCTTTTCTATCTTACAAATTATTTTCATTGTAAAAGTAAAAAGTGCATCCTTATCACCATTTTTGTCATTGTATTTTAGTCACTCTACATTCAACATAGGTATCTTTGTGTAAGTGTTGGCATTCAACATATACCTTATCAAAATTCAGGACCCTAATCTCTAGCAATATGGACCTTCATAGATGTTGTTTAATCATAGTTCAAAAATGCAAATTTAATTATGGGCCTAAGTCAACACACTTCTAACTAGTCATTGCTTGTTCGACTAAAATATGAAATATTTAAATTGTGGCATCAGGATGTTATGTATAAGGACAAACCCTAATTCATTTTAAGAATCTATAAACTCGGTCTATCTATTGCATCATACAATCTAATAAGTGAAGCATTTAAGAAGCATTACATTAGCATATGAGGTCATAAGGACACATAGTCATCTATATTTGTACTTGGTGTCTTCTAATCTTGAAAATGTGGCTAGTGATGTCAATCCTTTCACTTTGATTAGTGTTCTCCACACTTAAATGATTAATTAACAATATGGATTGGAATTGTTTAAAGGTATAGGTTAAAGGATAAGTTCCTCAACCCCTTTGAGTGATGCGTCTTCCCCCTTGCCCTCCCTTTCCCCCAAGCCTCTTCTTTCATTGTTTCTCCTAATTCTTATTCTCCCATTTACAATATGTCATTGCAATGATCCACTTAATGCACCCATTTCTCTTATCCAACCTCTTCTTGTGCCTACTTCTCATAATGTGTCTACCTCTCATGTGCACCCTACTTCTATTGTTCCCACTTTTCATGTTCATCCCATGGGTGGTATCCCTACATCTCATGTTCATCCCATGGTGTTATTCCTATGCATCATGTTGGTGTCACCCCATCTTCTACCATCCCCTAATGTATATGTTGCAAGTATGAGTAGTTGGTGTTGTCATTGATGTCAACAAGCTTGTGTTTGTGTTGTCATTGATGTTAACTAGTTTTGTTAGTGATTGATTGAGAAGTTGTGATGATGCTTTGATTAGTCTCATTATGTTGACATTACTAAGTGTTACTAGCGTCAACCTCTAGTGTTGCTTTGATAAGCATGTGTATGGTTGAGTCGTTATGTTGGTTTGGTTGTCATGAGGAGGTGTTTTAGATGATTAGAATGTGTTTGTGGTGCTTGATTTCCAAGTGCTTTTGAGAAATTTTGAATAAAAGAGGAAACAATGTGTTGTAGATGTGTTTTGGCATACATAGTGGTGTTCTGGTTTTTCTCTACATTTCTTCTATGTTGAAGATCTGTTTGTGTGGTTCAGATATGTTGATCAAAGGTGTTCATAGGTGTTATATCCAGAGTTTCTTGGTCTAGGTCATTGTGCAGAGAAAGTTGTGTTCACCAATGTGTGAACTATGCAGTACAGTAGTGTCTAGGAGAAATGGTTTTGCTCCACATTTCTCCACAGTTTGGTTTCTAGTCTTGTGGTTCTGGAAGTGTATTGATAATATTAGATGTAGTGGAGAAACTCTTCCAAGTAAAGAATTCCACCACCAAAGAGGCATATAGCTCGTATTAAATTGATCAAATCACTACACCAACAAAGTTGACTCAATACTCTTTAGTCTCACATCATTCTTGTAAGGAAGTGAGGTGTGTGGAAATAACTTTGTACACTCTTGAAGAGAGTGATGTAGATAAAACTTAAAATCTAATCTAAAATTATTAAAGTACAAAAACACATCATAAATAAATAAACAATAATACCATAACACATTGATTTATGTGGAGAACATCCTTTCGCAAGAAGAACCCCACTCTAAAACTTGCACAATTTATTTATCAAATTTAAAAAAGATTACAACACACTTCTAATGCAAGTGTTTATAGGAAAATTTCACCAGTAGTTAGACTTGGAGAATTTCAACAACATTCCAACAACAAATGTGTACCTACAAACTCACATATAAAACCCACTTCCTCAATCACCAACTAATAAAAGATTTAAATAGAAAATCGCATATAAAATCCACTTCCTCAAGCACCAAATGAAACCCAAAACTATGAGCTAAAGCCACTCTCAAATGTGGTGCCAAAATTGGGTGGAAAAATCCCAACACCCCAATCATGGAGAATCAAATCCACCATACAATAATAAATTTCTTACATCTATCATATTTCATTATAAACTTCCCAAATATAGCACTTTATTTTTAGCTTCACAATCTTCTCAATCATTCTTATGTCATTTGTCATAGTGTTGATCAAGATTCCCAATAACTCCCTCTATTCTTGACTCCCATGTGTCATTAGAATATGTTATCTAGGTTTTTGTAGGATTCCACCAAAGTAGGAATCCCAAATATGCTAAACATGTCCAAATTAAATATTTGATAACACCTTACAAAGCATTGACGCTTGGGAAATAATGTCACCTTAAATTTCCACACCTCATTTTCATGTGAGGCTTATTAAAGTAATAAAAAAATATAACAATTTTTAATTAATTATTGGAAAATGTCAAATAATAAATAAATAATTCTAAGAACTTGCAAAGATTGAGAAACCTTAATTCCCAACAATTCCAACAATATGAAAGTACCTATGTAAGACCATATCCAACCTCCATCGCAACTCACTGATATATAGAGAAATTAGAAATAAGAGACCATAAATGGTTTAAAAAATAATGGTTCAAAACGATGATCCCAAGCTAGGTGCACCCAAAAAATAAGGCAAAAATACAATGCCCAAAATACATTGGTCAAATACTGGGAATAGATTTATAACTCCTCTAACGCATTAATGCATCATAAAAATGGCTAGGATGCTAGGAAATTAAACGTTTCAACCTTAAAAATTTTCTAATATTATTTATTTTATAATTATCTGATGCTTAATAATGTATTTTGTTTAATGTTTGTGCTCCATCTAAAATGGGGTATTGAAATTTGTATAAGGCATTTGGTGTCATATGTTAATACTTTGTTGCATCAGTGTATGTTGTCATAAGGTGGAGATATTTAGTATATTTAGAGTGACCCTCTTTTATGGGATTTTATGACAAGTTATGATAAAATATTATGATGTGTAAGAGCCAAGAATATGGGGAGTTACTTTGGAATCTTGACCAGTTATGATGGGCTTTATTATTTGTCATATATGTATAGTTTGAGATAGTTTGTTATGACAAGTTGGACACTCATGTTGAGTGGGTCGAGCTAGATGCTACAAGTGATTAATTTACTTACTATTTTTAGTAGTCTATGGGAATCTTTGGAAGGGTGTTAGATTTTTTAAGCCCAAGTTGGGCACCATACCATCAAAGATTTTGGACATGGTTTTATAAACCAAAAGTTATTTCTAGCTTATTCATTTGTCTATAAATTGGTACTTGAGGAAGTGGATTTGATAAATTAGAGTTTGCAGGTACACGTGTTGTTGGAATGTTGCCAAAAGTATTATTTAATTGTTGAAGAATTACTTCTATAACAACCTAAATTGTAGTTATAATCTTCTTTCAATTTTGATCATACATTGTGCAATTTTTGGAGTGTGGGGTTTTCACTTGAAAGGGTTTTCCCTATTAAATCAATGTGTAGGATTTTTCTCTTGAAATGTTTAGTCCCACATAAATAATTGTGTTATGGTTTCATTGTTTATTTATTTTTGTGTGTTTCTCTACTTTTTATAATTATTTTGGATCAAATTTTAAGTTGTTTTTACATCATTCCCTTCAAGATTAGCATAGGAAGTAATTTTTGCACACCTTGCTTCCTAACAAGTGGTATTAGAGATTAATCACCTTTGGTTCTAGTTGTCAAGCAAAAGATTTTTGAGCTAATCATTTTTTGAGTGAGAGCTTGTGCAAAAAAAGAAACTTTGTGATAAATTTATTGTAGGAAAATAAAGATGGCAAGTGCATCATGGAGGATTGAGGTGGTAAAAATTTCAAGCACAACCTTTGAGATGTGGAGGTTAAAAATATAATATTTGTCAATTGATCTTGATTTATGGGATGTTGTTAATGCAAATGTTAGAGTCCTGTGCTAGCATTCGAACATCTTAATATGGTGTAAAACCACAAACCCGTGTCACACTTTATAAAGGAAATGCCAACACAAATAAAAAATCAACTTTGACCGCTTAAAAGTGTCCTTTATGTTTTGAATTTCAAAATGGTGTAAACTAATGAATTATAGAAATCTTGATGAAGTTTATACTTGTAATTTTTTTAAAAATTGGTTTGATATGTTTTTTGAAAATTTAAGATCAGAATTTGAACTATTAAAAAACTTAGGAAAAAGTGAGGTTGATGGGATGTAACAAAAAAAAAAAGGCAAACAATTTTTTTCCCTATTTTTCCTCTCCAAATAGCTAACTTCAATATCTAGCACATGGGAAAAATCGATGAATATTTTTTTGTAATAACATTTTAAAGTGAAACTTCATCAAAACATCATAGTTTTCATGGGACATCAAATTTTGTCTATTTTTTTCATCAATTTGAAAAATAAATTATAGCCTTTTGAAGAGGATTCTCTCCTCTAGTGCACCATATATTTTTCAAAAAAATTGAATATGTTTTAATATATTTTTAATTAATAGTTAGCCTCTTGTTTGATTATAAAAACCTACTTATAGTAAATTAAAAAAAAAACATAATAAAACTAATCAAAATGTCAAAAAAAAGCTTCTAGACTCTAAGCTTTACAAAAGGGTAGTTTTAGATTTTCATGAAATTACCCCTAGTTGTAGAAATTTAGAGATAAAGTTGAAGTTTTTTTTTTAATTTTCCTCAAAATAGGGGTAAAGTTGCCACATAGACAATTTCAATCGAAATCGTTTCACCTGAAACCTTACATGTAAATTGAGGCACATTTTAAAATTTTAAAGGGAGATTTTTTATTTTATAATTTTTTGGAGGACGTGTTCCACTCAAAACTATATGTGCCATGTGGTTTCAAGCAAATTTTTTTCACCTAAAATTGTTTATGGCGAAAATGTTTTACTTGAAACTATTTAGTTGGCCAAAAGTGTGACACAACTTTGTGCTTTTACCCTATGATATAATGGGCTAAAAAGTAAAGGGTATAACCATATTATATTTTACAAATTCTACTCTTGTTAATATCCATGAATAACCCACTACAAAATTGTTCAAGAAGAAACTTGGAGAAATATTTCAAGCAAAGTCTTAAGTGAATAAATTTTTTTAAGAAATAAGTTATATTCCTTGAAGATGACAGAAGGTGGATGGATTGCAGACCACCTAGAAGTATTTAATATGTTGTTGGCTTAATTAAGTTCTCTATGGATGTGAAGATGGATGGGGAGGAAAGATGTCAAAATTTGTTGTGTTCTTTTTAGAATAATGGGACAACCTAATCATGACCATTGGGAGAAATTTAGTCACTTTGAAGGTAGAATATATTGTTGGTTTTTTGTTTTAAAAGGAAATTAAAAGGAAGGTATCTCTAAGTGGAAAAGAGGCTTTGAATGTTTGAGGAAGAAAAATAAAGAGGTAAAAAGAATGATAAGAAGTGTGGCAAATCCTTATCCAAGTCCAAGAGAATCTCTTGGAAAGTCTAAATTTGTTTTTTGGAATTGTAGTAAGCCTAGTAATCCTAGTTACTTCCATAAGGATTACAAAGAAGAAAAGAAGAAGAAGAAAAAAGTTGATTATGATTCTAAATTTGAGAATGGAGGTGGTGATGCATTAAATACAACTTTGACTACTCACACAAGTGAGAATTCATGGTTGATTGATTTAAAGGCGTCTTTGGGATCCCATGTTGATTAGATCAAATTGGAGGTTACAAGTGGTTAATTAATTTACAATTTTAAACATTTTATGAGAATCTTGGAAAGTGGCATTAGATTTTTTTAGCCCAATTTGAGTGTCGAACCACTAGAGATTTTACATTTTTTTTGTAAACCAAAGTTTATTTCTAACTTGTCTATTTGTTTATAAATTGGTACTTGAGGAAATGGATTTGATATGACAATTTGCAAGTACATAGGTGTTAGAATGTTGTCAAAATTATTCCATGTTTAATTGCTAGTGAATTACTCCTATAAGGAATTACATTGTAATTATTTTGTAATATTATTTTAGATTTGATAATGCATTATACATAATTTGGAGAGGATATTTTTCTTCCAAAAGGGTTTTGTTAGATACACAAGACAACTGAGAGGGGGTGAATTAGTTGTACATTAAACATTCAAACCCTCATTAATCTTCAAACCCTTATTAAGCATTAGCATGAATGCAAACAAGTGAAACATCAACACATCAACAAACATACACAATAGAACACCATATTTACATGGAAAACCCTAATCACGGAAAAACCATGATGAGATTAACTCACATATATATGAATAACAACACCAAATACAATAGGCTAATTGCCAAAAGGGCTCACTGCCTAGAAGAAAAGAATGGATCACTACCAAGGGCTCACTACCCAAAGGACTCACTATCTGAAATAGAAGAGAATAGAAGAAGATTGTTACAAGGAGGTTCACTACCTCAAAGCAACAGGAAGATCCACCACAACAACTCTACACCATCAGAAACCTTCAGATCACTGCCTCCAGCGAATTCAAGTACACTGAAAATGTAGACACCTTATTCTCATTGCTTCTGGTAGCCTTAGGCATTTACGATTGCACTCAAATCACAACACTTGATCACATTCACATCTCACTTGACATCTACAACATCTGCAACAATTGGAATTGCTTATATATCCTTTGCAACCCCAAGTAATCTTGTCTAGGTCAGCCTCAATAAACGTATGCACTTGAAATGTGTAGCCAATAAATAGGTTGGTACCAAACACTTCCATAGTGGAAAGAATTGAAGGAGGATTACACCAAGGGTTAAATAGGACCCAAATCCACACTAACATGCTTCACCGTGCTTCCACAAACCATGAAGCACATCCACAAGTAACACTAACATGCCAAGTCGACCAAACCTATATTAACGCTACTAAATAATCAATTCACTTGTCATCAAGTCTGAAAACATCCTACAGACTATGAGGCAACATCACACAACATCCTAGAATATTTCAACTCCATTAGAATATTCAACAACACTATCACAACCACCAGGAACTAAGAATATTGCCATCTAGTGCAACCGACAACACTGCCACAAACATACAACTCACTAACCAACCTTGTGGAATAACTAAACAAAAACACTCCAAGGGAAGGTAGGTACAAACTATATTAGTGCATTCTCAAATCTACAAGACAAGAAACCTCAATGGTAAGAAATGCGTAGAAATTCCATTTCTCCCCGACAACCTTCTTGTTGCAAGGTGTCACCCTTGGTCTCCTTGTGTTGTGCAACACAACACTTAGGTTTGTGGCATAGATTAACTACCTCCCATGGATTCATTAACTTTGGAGGTTGTATCGGGCATTAATAGGTCAATCTTTTGGTGTAACAATAACTGTCTCTGCAACAATTGGTATCAAAGCCTGGGTCACGAGTTTGAACCCCTCACTTGCACTAGGGGGGATTGTTGCAAGGTGTGCGCACTTGGTTTGCTTGTGTTGTGCATAAAATTTCTTGAGTTTGTGACATGGCTTAATCACCTCCCATGGATTCATTAGCTCTAGTAGTTGTATTAGGCATTAACAGGTCAGTCTTTTGGTGCAACAACAACCGTCTTTGCAACACTTCTTCACAGGAAACACACCGTCAGACACATCTTCCACTATTGCACGATCTAGAACCTATTAGGGTTAGAAGACAAATATCTAACAGTTAAATGCAAATTCGATCAATAAAACAGAGAAATAAAACACACAAAAAATTATAGCAGAAACAAGACAACATAGAGAATTTAATGTGGTTCACCCAATATGGGCTACATCCACAAAACTATAGCCATCCAATGATTTTATTATCCAATGCAAAACATATTAAAATCACATGAATAATTCCATACCGCAACTCCCATCCCAACCACTTATAACAAGCTTTTTAGAAGCTTCCATAATTAGGGTTCTACAAAGTCAATTTTTTTCTTTTGTCGGTGACGAAGTGAAAAAATGGGAAAAAAAAATTTCCCCGATGAGGATACATGAAGAGTGTACAGTATAGCATGATCAATTGCCACATACCAACAAAACCTAAAACTCTAGATATAACACATCTGAAAACCTCTGATCATCTAATCCAAACCACACAAGCACACATTCAACCATGAAGAAATGTAGAGCACAATGCATAACACAAATCTACCACCTTGTACACTATTCAAATTTTCTCAAAAGCACTTGGAAACCAAGTGAACTAGCTACATTAACAACATCACAAACACCTTCTTGTCAACACCACTAGAGATTGCAACAATTCCCCATATACAACACTAATAATCTCCCCATTTACAACATTTTCTCAAAACCACACGAGAGGTTGACATAGGTTGACATCAATGACAACATAGTGCAAAAATCTCCCTGTTGATATCAATGACAACATTGCAACAATCTCCAACAATCTTCCCCTTTGTTATTGATGGGAACACCAACTATGAAAAACCATCAACAACAAAAGTAACCTTGCATCAAGCAGTACTTCCCCTTACTTGGACACTTCTTACATTTCATATTTCTCCCCATTTTTTTCATAATTTTCTCTTCCCCTTTGACATTAATGAAAAAGGGAAACACTTGTATACTTCACTTCAGAAAAATCCTGCAAGCAACCCTTTCTCACTTTCTCTCCACTGATCTCTCCCCCTTAGGGGCACAAGATATGCCCCTCCTAATTGCACCCACCAAAAACACCACTACCTACTCCCCCTAAGAGGTAGCCTTCATTAGTCTAGGACCAAGAATGTATCTTGAATAGCTCACTTGGATAGATGCACCAACTCATGCATCTAATTGAAAGGAGGGGCAATAACCCCTAGCTTTTGTTGAAGATACTCAAATATATCTTTTGGAATATCCTTTGTAAAAATTTCTATTATTTGGTCCTTTGTAGGCACATACTCCAACTTCACTTCATTCTCTTCAAATTTCTCTCTTAGAAAGTGATAATGAATAGAGATATACTTTGTCCTTGAATGCATTACTAGGTTTTTTGAAATGTTGATAACACTTGTATTATCACACAAGATAGAAATAGGTTCATCATATGATACTTTGATATCCTTCACTTTCTACTTCATCCACAACACCTATGTGCAGCATGATGTTGCAACAATATATTCTACCTTTGCAATAGATAATGATACTGAATCTTATTTCTTACTCAATCAAGAAACCAATCTACTTCCAAGAAAGAAAGCACCTCCACTTGTACTTTTTATGTCATATGTACAACCTGTCTAACCTCCATTTGTATAAGCACTCAAGGATAAATCAATATCCCTAGGATACCATAGACCAAATTTTGGAGTTCCCTTCAAGTATTTGAATATATTTTTCACTACTGCCACATGTGATTTTCTAGGATCTTCTTGAAATCTTGCCACAAGACATACTGCATGCATGATATTTGGTCTAGTAGAAGTTAGGTATAGCAATATACCAATTAATGATTTATACTTGCTTTGATCTATCTTAGGAGATTCATCATTTTTGCTTAACTTACAACCAACAACCATGGGAGTACATACTGGTTTGGATTCCTCCATTCCAAATTTCTTTAACATTTCCTTGACATACTTTGATTGTGAGATGAATAAACCTTTTTCTAATTGACTGATTTGTAGCCCAAGGAAGAAATTCATCTCCCCGAACATTGACATTTCAAACTTATTTTACATCTCCTCTGCAAATTTCTCGCATTGCTTCATTCCCTCCAAAAATTATGTCATCAACATACACAACCACAATCTATATTTGATCTTTCTCAACCTTGAAGTAAATATTGTTTTTTATAGTATCCTTTTTGATTCCCTATTGTAGTAAGAACTTATCCTATCTTGCATACCAATCTCTGGGAGCTTGTTTGAGTCCATACAAAGCTTTCTTCAATCAACAAACCATATCAGAATCTTTTGATAATTGAAAATTTTTTGGTTGTTCAATGCAACCTTTTCTTCTAACTTGCCATTCAAGAATGCAAACTTGACATCCATCTGATACACCTTGAAGTCCTTATGTGTTGCAAAATCCAAAAACATCATAACATCTTCCATTCTTTCTACTAGAGGAAAATTCTCTTCAAAATCTATTCCTTCCACTTGTGAGTGGCATTTACATACAAGTCTATCCTTGTTCTTGATAACTTCTCCATTCTCATTCAACTTGTTCTTGAACATCCATTTAGTTCCTATCACATTCTTGCTTGTTGGTCTTAGGACTAGTTCCCATGGCCGATTCTTCTCAATTTGTCTTAGTTCTTCTCCCATAGCTTTGATCCAACTATCATCCTTGCATGCTTCAATTATTGTAAAAGGTTATATCTTAGAAAGTAAACAAAATTTTACTTGTTCCTCTATCATAGTAGCTCTTCTTCTTGTTAGTACACCTTTTCTTTTATCTCCAATGATTTTATCCTCAAAATGATTCTTCTGCACATACTTAGGAGTCTTAGGATTCTTTTTCGGAGCTTCTTCTTCTTCCACTGTCATCTCTTTTTCTTTCTCTTCTGCTTCTCGTTCTTATTATTTAGTTATTATCAATTTTTATATTCTACTATTATTATTAATAACCAACAAATGATATCAAAAATTACTTGCAACAATGGTTGCAACTTAGATCAACGTATCTCAATGTTTCCACTACTCTATTTTACCAGTGCTTTGTTTCGTGCACCTAAATCACAGACCTGTCACAAATCTTCCACCCTCTATTTTTAGTTGCTTACATGAACTACAACAATACACTACCAAACCTCACACCCAAAAATCCAAGAACTAATTTTCTCATGGATTTCTAACTTCCACACACATGTTGCCTAATTGAATTCAACAAGTGACTATTGGAATTATGTGAGAAGCAAATAATTGTTTGCATTTAGGGTGATTTTTTAATTGTCTTTAATTGAATTTGAATAGGAAACAGATAAGAAATTCCCTTTCATAAAATTGATTGATTTTTGCTTCGAGGGTGCTGCCCCCAATAGCCCCCACTGTGGGCATTTCCCCTAGACCCCCACCGAGGGGATAATACCCCTTGGGTCTAGCAAGAGGGGTACTGCCCCCTTGCATTCCCCCATTAAATAATTTAGGGGGGAAAGATGTTGACAAAAGTGGGGAAAAATAAGCCTCTGAGTTTGATCATGCTCCACAATATAACAATGAAAATGTATGAATGGAGGATGATGAAGGTGAAGAAGGAGGAGAATCTCCTTTCTCTTCTACCACAAGATTTAGTACTGTTGTCCAAACCCTTATAGTTCTTTTGGCCTAAGGCTTTCTTCCCTCTATAGTAGCCTTCCACTTATACACCCAAGATTTAGCAATAGGGAGTCTCTCTTATGTGTCCTTTCCTTTACCTTTGGCCTTAGGAGAAGTCCTGACCTCTTTCTCTATGAAACCTTCACTGGGGAACACATCTTCTTTGGCCTTCTCCTCTTCACTAAAGGAAACCTCATCTTGTACTTTGTCATTTGTAAACTCCTCTCCTTGAGCCAAAAGATTCGAGCACTAGGCTTCCATCCACTTCTTGTTCCTTTTTAGAATAGGCCAAATGATAACATCTATATCAATTTCCTCCAAGGTCTAGTTTGGAAGTGGGATAGGCTGATCAATCACTTTGTTA
Source organism: Sequoia sempervirens (assembly GCA_007258455.2). Lineage (NCBI taxonomy): Eukaryota > Viridiplantae > Streptophyta > Pinopsida > Cupressales > Cupressaceae > Sequoia > Sequoia sempervirens. The sequence continues at coordinate 25,003 of VDFB02350257.1, forward strand.
AATTCATCTCATCCTAAGCTTGGCCATGCTCTTGCACTTGATTTTTAATTAAATAAAGGTGTAGTGTCCTAATGTAGTCGAAAGGACCTATTTCTGACTTACATTTCATTCATACAATTAGACAAAAAATATTCAATACGCAGCTGATGAGAATATTGCTTCCCTTATTTCTTCTTCATCTTGTCCTATGGATCAAAATTATCTCTTTGGCCATGAAAATTGAACCCAAAGGTTTGTATTTCCATGTCAGAGAATTCAGTTGTTGGAGCTAGTCGACATGCAAGCATACCTCTCCAAAATTTCAAGGGATAGGGAACTCCAACCTTGTGCTTGCTTTTCAATAGTTGGTGTGAGGAACACAATTGCCTTGTCATATCCAGCATGACAATTTTATAATTGGAGTACTTTGGTAATTTATAGGGAGAACTTGAGAAGCCCTCCATTCTAAAGTAAGTAAATTTAGGAAATTGGACGAATCGGTACCCAAACCTCTTCAACATCTCCATTATTGAGGAGGAGAGCCTTCTGCTCAAATCCCCTTCCAAGGTCCTAACAATGAACATTGTAAAAGCATCAATTATCCTTTTGTAGTGAATTTTGGCATTTTGCACCTGTAATTGAGGGTAGCAATCATACACCTTGTGTTGGTTAGGGTTGGTACCAATGGGACTTGTATACACCTAAAAATGGTTTGGATAATCTAATTAATTAAATACAATTTATTTGATTAATTAACCTTAAATTTATCTACTATTGAATAAATAGAATTATTTATTTATATAGTTCATTTCTTTAATTCTTCTATTCTATTTATATATTCTTCTAATTATTCCCTCTTAATTAAATAATCAGACTTCTATAGTTTTTATTTAATTATCATTATCCCTCTTTTATTAAATAAACAATATCAAATAGTTGTGTTATTTAATAATTGTTATTTCTTCCTAAATTTGAATAGATCCAAATTATTCAAATTAAAAGCATATTCTACAACTAATCAATATTTCACCTACCAAATTAGATATGAAATGTCTAATTTAATTCATCTCAACCTTCACGGACAAATTTGGAGACAAATTTGTAGGTGAACTTCTTCATCTTCTTCCATTGATTCTTCCTATCCTCTGGCTAAGTATTTTTGTGGGGAGGAACAATCTCCATAATCAGCTCAGGCTTCTATATCCTTCACCATTCAATTCTTCAGATCAAATCCAGACCTTTGCTTTGCTACCACATCACAAATATGTTGTCGTGAATCTATAAATACAACCTCTTTCAACAGGAAATGGATCCCCCAACTTTGTGCAAAATTACTCTGCAGAAATACCAATCAAGCGATCATAGCAATAAGAAATTGTCATTTAGCAATAGAAATAGCAAACATCTTAGAATAAAATAAATATCATGGCTTTTCATTTAGCTGCATCATAGTTTATTGTAGCTTCTTTCATCAATTTTCATGTCAATTTGGATTACAGTAGTTTCATCATTATCATTTAGCAATCATTACATAGGATTAGATTATTGCATTTAGCAACATCTCATTCTCTATATTGGCATTTTAATAGTCATACAACTTGTACCAAATCTGAGAGCCCTGTGACTTAATAAATCTTTGGAGATAGAGAACAATATGACGCTTTCAGTAGATTCTTGCTTTAAATTAGTTTAATTTTTTGTTTGAATCTTTGATATAATGAATTATTGACTGTGTTAGTTGATCATTTACTCACATCTTACTCACATAAATTGGTGCCTACCGTGGGGCCCAAAAACCCCATTTCTAACATCTTTTTTTGAAAAGTATGCTTATAGGCTTTTGATGTGTTTTCTTTTAGCACGATCGAGAGATTTTACAGCGCATTTGACAGATACTTTAGCACATCCGAGCATTGTTTCAATGCATCCACCGAATATTCCAGTGGATTTGATGACTGTTCTAGTGCATCCAAAATTTTTATTTCACTAGACTAGGAGTTTTCTTTTGACACATAGATCTATTATTTTAGCACATTGACATTTTGTTTTGGCACATATAACCACTGTTATGGCGCATCTTATTACTTTTGCAAAAATTTAGAAATCCGAAGTCTGATCATTGTTTTCTGTTTTCTAGGTGTGAAATACACTTGTCAAAGAGAGTTGTTGGAAAACATATGTTGGTCAAAGACAAAATTCACATAAATTACTAATGGTGTTTGTAGGGATTTAATTTCAATTATTGTTTTTCCTTTGTTTAAAATAGTGCATCTAGATTAAGTAAAGGATTAATTGAACACCTTGTCTATTGTGGTTGAAGTGATAGGCCTATGCTCTCCCCTTCACTGGGTGATTAGAATGCTAGACTCACTTTTTATGCTTTTTTAAATCCTTTAGAAGGCCTATCGTAGTGGGAAAAAGTACTCACCCTACGGGAATGACCTAAGTGGGAACAACCAAAGCCAGGTTTTCCAACCCACTATAATCAAAAGTGAATATGGGGAAACCCACAATTCAATAGAAGTGTGCAAGATAACCATCCCCAAAATCTTTGTTCTAAAGATTGGGAGGTCTCCTGAGGGAGTTTATCATTTTCCACTCTGAACGGATACCCTATCTATGAACTTTAAGTTAGTATCTCACCATGTCAATTTCTGAACACTTTTTATATCACGGTGCAAGGGGAGGGAAGAATCTGCCCCCAAGACACTCACCATATAACTATTAGAGGCCCTAGCCAAAAGTGGAGGATTCAACTTTGGTTAAGACTTGGGAAAGGCAAAAACACAGCCGCCCTTTAGGGGGTGACAGGGTTGTGTGAGCTAACATAGTTGCAAGCTATGGGCTGTGATATTCTAAGTGACCTACTTGAGATAGAAAAGTGCTTGAACTATTTTTTTTTTGTGTCAAAACCTATGGAAATTGAAAGAATCAGACTAAATTCTAGAACACTCACTACATGTTTAATACATAGATTTCTGAAACAACTGTTTACAATTTGGCTTATTTGTGTGAAGTTATCTTTCAAGGTTATCATCCAATTAGATCAACAAATTCAAAGATTTACTAGCAAAATACCCTGTCAAAATGTTCATGGTTCAGAAAATTACACCCTGAAATTAGTCCTTTTACAGAGAAAAACTAGAACAAACGGATAAAACTGTGAATATACTGACAACTTCCAGTTTAGCGCATACACCCAGTCTTTTAGTGCATCTGTTGTCCAAATAGCGCATACAACCACTATTTTAGCGCATCTTCCTTATCTTACAACACATCTGCACAGTCTGTAACCATAGTTTAACAGTATCCTGGCGCATCCGTAGTCTATTTTAGCGCATATACTTTGTTTTACAGCACATTCACTAGATACTTTAGTGTGTCCACAGCCTATTTTAGCACATCTGCCCTCTATAATAGTGCATCCATAGAACAAGAAAACAAAGAGCTATTTGAAACCTCTATCAAACTGTTGACATCAGAACTTGGGTTTTTGACAGAACAAAAATATTTTCACAGTCCAAACAGTGTCTTAAACTTGGAAAAATAGGACCTTACAAGCCAAACTCTATCAAATTAAACTAAGATCTTGCAAAATTAAAGTGTCTAAAACACCAAACACAACTACTAATTATTACATTAAGTTTCATTATTAGGATTATCCTCCCACAATCCCGAAATGAAACACAATAATCAGATCTTAACTTGGTCTCATCAATAAGATATATCATTCTATTCGACTTAAGTTAATACCATTGGCGCTCATCCAAACAAAAAGATCAAAGTTTAGTAAAGATAACAACACTTGTATGCCAATTTTGACGAGGTTACAAAGACAAAAACTTAGAGAAAAATAAATTGAAACACCAAATACCATCGCTAAAGAAAATCCCTTTCACAGATTCCATCAAAATGATCCAAATGAAATAACTCAAGAGGATATCCAAACAACACAACAAGATCCCAATTTCCATAAATTTATGGAAAAAGGTTTTAGAACAAGATAAGGAAAAATACCTTTTGATGCTAGCTGAACTAGGTGCAAAACTTCCAAAGAACTTTGACATCAATTGACTAAAAGAAGCACCTAGAGCAGCTAAAATTGAACCACAATACACAGATAAGTGGTTGCCCTAACACATCAAATGAAAAACTTGCAACAACTTCAAGATATGCAAAAATGAACCACGAAAAGATACTCTTTACAAGACATTTTTCCTTATCCTTTTGATCCAAGTGTGGACATGATACCATTTCCTAGACATTGCAAATTCCCAAAATACGACAAGTACAATGGTAAAACAGATCCAATTGACCATGTGAGGGAACTCAGAACCATGAGTCTAGAATTTGCACAAGAGGAAACTTATCTAATGAGGTTATTTCCAAGGAGCTTAGGAGGTCAATGTATGGAATGGTTCTCCAAATTACAACCAGGAATTCAAACTTTTAAAGAACTAGTCAATAGGTTTATCTCACAATTTTCCTATAATATTCAACATGAGATAACAATAAAGGACCTTTACAATAAAAAAACAAAAGAAAGGTGAAACATTCCTCTCACTTCTACAATGATGGTGAAGGATGTTTGTTAGGTATCCTCGTTCCATACCTGAAGAGGAAAAGATAGAACTATTCATTGACAATCTAACTGATGAAATGAGCTATAGGCTTGATCTACAATGTCCACCAACATTTGAGAAAGTCATTGAAAATGGGCTCAAGATTGAAGAAACCTTGGTCAAAAGAGGGGTAATAAAACATTACAATGAAGGATCAAACAATACAAACTCCTCCAATCACTACAACAACAATGATAAACCCAATTTTTGGAAAAAGAATAGAAATACTGGTAACAATGATGCTACAAATGAAACACAAAATGCGAAACCAGTATTTAACTTGACAACAACAACTACAAAGACCAATCAAAACAATGACAAAAACATCAATCAAAATGTCAATCAAAACAACAATCTGAACAATGGAGAATCTAAACCACAATCATATCAAAGACCATCAAATCGACGAAGGTTCAAAACATTGGGACAAACACTAGAATCAATAATGAGAGAACTTGCAAATGGACTTATCACATTGCCTAAAGCAAGAAATTGGGAACCAAAAGTGAAACCATCATGGTGGAATGACACATACTATTGTGACTTTCATAAGAACAAAGGACATAAAATAAATGATTGTATGTAGTTGAAACATCTAGTACAAGATTTGATTGAAAATAAAAAGGTATATGTAGAAGGACATCAAATGAACAATGATCATAGTGCATTTAAAAATCCTTTACCAAATTATGAAAAGGGAGAATCTTCTTCTACAAACAATAAAGGTAAGACTGTAAATTACATTTATGACAACACTATTCATTGTCTTTCTATAGTTGAGAAGAATGATACCACTGATAATCGATCTAATAACGTTGGAATCAATGACATCATACCATTAAATCTGACCCCAAACATGGTCCCATCTAGCAATCAGATTAATGTCATAAAAATTAGGGAAAACCAAGATCATCAACCAGTTAACGTGACAACAAGGGGGAAATCCAAGGTAATATTAAAGGGAGTTTCATCTAAAACCATTGCTACTCCCTCGAATTAGTACAACATAGTCGATAAACTATAGAAAATGCTAGAACAAATATCAATTTTGGAACTCCTTAAAATCTCACCATCTCATAAGGAGGTTTTGGAACAAGCTCTTGTAGCCACAACAATACCTCATAATCTAGATGTTTGTCAATTCCAGACTATGGTGGGACACTTAACCACACCTCACTGCCTATCATTTTTTGAACAAGATGATGTATCACTTACTCATCCACACAATGTCGCCCTTCATATTGAAGTTTTAATCCATAAACACCAGGTAAAGCATGTCTTAATAGATGGTGGAGCTTGTTTAAACATTTGCACATTGAAACTGATCCATGCACTAGGATATTCTGATAACGCTATTGATTCCAAAAGGAAAATCACAATAAAAGCCTATGATGAAGAAGAGAGATCTTCCAAGGGATTGATTGTATTTCCTATTCAAGTGGGACCAATT
>VDFB02350259.1:0-81625 GCA_007258455.2 Sequoia sempervirens
CACATAATGAACCCAATCTTCCATTACCAAAATGATTGATAAAAAAGTTAATTTGAATGCACAATATGATCTTGCCTATATAGGCAAGGAAGAGGCAATCCACCTAACATGTGGATTGACAAGTGCCCCGTGATGTGGCACTAATGAGTAAATAAGTGTTCTATAAGTGTCAACCTTAGGATCACTAGGAATGTGCAAACCAACAACCTATTTGACCAAGTCATCAACCTTGATGCCAAGTGTTGAGTGACTTTTGAGGCGAGATGAAAATTCTTGCAATCACAAAAAGGTAGCACATGAGGTTAAAAAGTTGCACATTCAGTTAGACAAGATGTTGTCTAACCTCATCAACCTAAGTACACTTAAGTATAGTGAATAGATAAATTATTCACTCTAACACCCCCCTTAAGTGAAACTTTGGGAAATCACAAAAAATGCAAATAGATAGAAATGGGTCCCAACTACGAGGCCATGTTAAGTACCCATGTACAAAGTTTCTCATAAAGTGGAGTAAAGGAAAAAACCTAGTGGGAATAAAAGTCCTCTCCAAAAAGAGAGACAAGGATTTAAGACCAGAAAAAAGATGTCCCATGATGATAAAAACATCAAAATGAACTCCTAAAGCATGTTGAAGTTGTAAACTCTATCAAAGATGAATAATGTGTTTGTTGAAATCAATGAATCTCCAAAAAATGTGGATCAAGATAAGAGATACAAAAAACTGCATGAGTGGACATTGGAACACTACTCAACCATGTACACAAAGACATTCAAACTCTTTGAAGTTGATAATACAAATAGTACTGTGATTAGGAGTACTAGAATCTCAGACCACTGAAAAAATCCCCTAATGAGAGATCAAGATAGAATGTTCATAAGGCCTCCCAAAAAGAAGATTCCTCCATTGCTTCATTGAAAGAAGCATTAGCATAACACATCATAGTCCCCCTTTAATGGTTAAGAGAATAAGAAGACCTACTAAAATCAGGCACAAGAATGTGCAAGGAATATAGAGATGTACAAGAGATTGAAAAAGAGTGTGCATCAAGACACACATGAATGAGGTGAGAATCACGAGACATTATTGTGATGGCAAAGCAATGCAACACACACCATAGGGCAAGAATCACGAGGATCCACAACTGTGATGTCAAATCAAGGCTCTACACAAACCCCATTACTCTTTATAATTCAATGTAAGTACAAAATTTCTCAAATTCCCTTCACACATTCAATTTTGTGGCACTTTATGTGAGCACAGTTACATACTTTTTGCTATTGAGTTCTTACATGTTTATGTCATTTATGTCATGAGGTAGCAATGAAGACATATATCTTTCAAACCTATAAAATTGCAAAAACTTAAAATGAAATCCCCCTTTTCTGTTTGCAAGTTATTGCAAAACGAAAAAGAAAAGCCCCTTTGTGAAATTCATTGCAAAAGAAAAATTTAACTTCTCTTTTACAAATTTTTACCTATGGCAAAAAAACAAAAAACTCCTCCTTTACAAATTATAAAAAATCAAAACCCCCCTCCCCCTTGCAAGCATTAAAATGAACCATACAATCTATTCTAACTACTATTGGATAGCATTTATTGCTAATGGTTAGAAGAAAATTGTCAATGGTTACAATAAAAGTGCACTTTAAATGCAATTTTAATTGCACTTTAAATACAAATTTAAGTGCTTATATAAAAAGCTCAAGTCAAATGGGCATATCTGGAATAAAATGGCCACTTGAAAAGAAGACTTGGTTGATGAAGTTGAGAGGTGGAAGAGGTCACGTGTGATACTTGCTGAGTAAACAATATCACTAATTATTAGCGCTAGAAAACTACAGGCCATGTGAATGAGGCAGGTCGATTTGAGTGCATGTCACCAAAAATGAAAGAGGCTGCAAGTAATTTGATCGCTGCTAAAAGTGTGAAGGCCGATTGAGGTGGATAAAGGGCTGTACGCCAAGCAATCAACACCCTATGCCAAGCTATCAGCACACTACGCCATTAATTTGCAATAGTTACAAATTTGTAAAGGTCACCTTGTATGCCTGTAGCGGGGCCTTGGCGCGTCTTCCTCCACGTCCTAGCTCGCCTCCACCTTTGATCATAAGAATCATCAGTTCAGAAGAAGATATCATCAGGAACCCATCGTTCCAGGCCGATTCAATGTGTAGTTTGTGTGAGTGAGGGGTGGCTGATCTGCAAATGATGGGGGAACTAATCCAAGCTGTACAGGCCAATATCCAAACTGAACGTAGCAAGTTGCTATATATGGCACCAAAATAGAATCAGAAACCCCTTCTCTATTGCACTCGACTTACAGACATTGTTGCTAACAGTAGGAGTAGGTCGTTGTGGGAAAGAAGAGGCATGACTGCCTATGCGACCCAGCTTCTAAAAGATATATTTTCTCAATTTCCAAGTGCGCAACAACAGGAAACAAAGAACATAAACCATAAACTATAGATTGCACCCAACACCAATCACTTTTACATGCAAATTAAATTACATGAAACTCTAAATCGGGCAAGATGCAAGATTTTGGGAAGGGTTTACCTGCATGGCTCTGATACCATGTTAGGATTTTCATCCAAGGTCATGATGGCAAAAACGTTGTGCTTTCACAAAAATTCACTTGCACACAATGAGCATAATCTTCCATTATCAAAATGATTGATAAAAGAGTTAATATGAATGTACAATATGATCTTGCCAATATATTCAAGGAAGATGCAATCCACCTATTATGTGGATTGACAAGTGTCCCATCATGTGGTACAAATGAATAGACAAGTGTCCTATAGGTGTCAACCTTAGGATCACTAGGAATATGCAAACCAACAATTTATTTGACCAATTAAAAAACTTTGATGCCAAGTGTTGAGTGACGTTTGAGGTGAGATGGAAATTCTTCCAACCTCAAAATGGTAGCACATGAGGTTTAGCAAATAACTTGGTAACCTCTAGAGGCTTAAAATGTTGCACATTCAGTTAGACAAGATGTTGTCTAACCTCATCAACCTAAGTACACTTAAGTATAGTGAATAGATAAATTATTCACTCTTAACATTTTATATGTATATCTAGTGCATAAATAAATGGTAAAATAATGAAACATAATATAAGAGTCAAGCCACAAACATATTGTTGGTTTTTTTGCCAACAACCAATATCTCCTACAAAACTCATTGAATAATTTTACCTTAAGCTTATGAGGTTTGTTGTCAAGCTCTAAGTAAAGTGATCTCTTATGATTGTAAAGGTTGAATGAATAGGCTAAAAGAGGATAAATAACCTCCTCTCTTATACTTTAAGCTTTGTTGCACTCAAGAGGGTGGTTTTATGGAGATCTTATGAGATATGTGGTGAACTATGTTAATACCTTTCAAATAGTAATTAATATGAGTTCATCTAAAACTATTTGCACGATTGATATATTCAAAAGACTTGAGAATTAAAAAAAAATTAATGAATTCCTTTGAAACTCATTCAACTCAAAATTAGGCACTTGAAACACAATTGGAAAAACCCAATTTCATAATTTGTTAGTAATTTTCATTGCGTTAATTTAATTTTTGATATGTTACTTGAGATATTTTATGTGACCCCTAGAGTCCATTGTCATTTTACCTACTTTCTCAATGATAGATGTTAGTATATTTTTATGTTACTTGAGATATTTTATGTGACCCATAGAGTGCTTCAATTGGACATCATGGAGTGGAATAAAATTCAGGCACTGATGGGAAAATTCATGGAGTATGCCACTATCCAGAAGAATCAAGGAAATCCTATCATTGATGATGAGTTCCTCATAGTGTAGCTATAGCCAAAAGGGAAAACTACTATAGGAAATTGCTACTGCTAGGCACTAGAGGAAAAATAGGGATATTAAAGATAAGGAATGTATTTTAAATTGTAAATATTGGGGGTAAAATTCCTAATTTGTAATGAATCTTGACATAATGAGATTAAATTTTGGCCATTCATTTTGCTTCGGAAACCTATAAATAGGGGATCTCCTCTAATTTTCAAGGGATTGAGTTGTAATGACATGTCATGAAATTTCAATAGAAATTCATTGCTTTTGGTGGATTCTTGAGTTTCTCTCATGTTTCATGATTCATCTCCTCATAGTTGATAGATTTGAGTAGATTTAATTTGTTGTTCTATGTATTTTGCATGCTTTTAGTAGTTTAGTGAATGTTGTTCATTGATGCTAAGAATACTGCTTGTGTTGATGCCTTCCTTGTTCATGCTTTTTGTTGTTTGTTGATGATAAACATAGTGTAAAGCTAGTCTAAACATAAATTCATTGTTGCACTTAAAATTCATCTTTTATTCATGCTTTATGGTGAATGAACAATTGAAAATCTTGTAGACCTTAGAAGATAGCACTAGTTTCATGATACTGTTAGCTATTTGGTTAAGTGGAACTTAGTTTCAGGAAGGTTTTCCACTATAGTATCCTCCATTATCATTATTCATTGGTAGTTGTAGGTCTAGGAACTCTTACCTTTCCCTTCCCTTTTGACCTTTCTTTGAAATAGTAGTTTAGGCAAAGTTCCAGCATCATTGTAAAGCCAAATCTGATGATAAAAGTGGAGTTTTAGACTATTATTTTGAACTTGCAGCAATTGCACATCATCTTCAAAATCTTAGGAACTCCATTTAAGGATCCAATCTCCTTCAACTTAACATACATAAGGTTTCCCTATGATTACAACAAATCACATAACCAACTAAGACATTCCAAGCATTGTCATGACATGACACCCGAGAGACCTTGGGGTAATTTTCTGCAACTTGCTTGTAGGGAGTTTCCTTTCAAGAGAGGTAGCATATTTGTTTGTTGTTTGTGTTGAGAAGGTGCAAAAACACCCATCAATAGGTTGTATGTGATTAAAAATAAATCAATATAAATATGCTAGGCCAACATATATACAAGGTAGGATTTCATATGGAATATGGTTGTGTAGGGAAGGGGGATTCACTGCTCATGAGTCTCTTGCTTTCCAAGAGAATCCCAGGGAATGAACTACCCTAAACTACCTTGGGTTTCATTTAATCAAACTAGAAGGAAGAATGAAGAAATTGCAAATAATAGCCCAAAGGAAAAATATCACATATTTAAGTGATTAGACAAACTATTTTAGAGATCGAAAGTGTAGCATAATGAGATCTCTGCCACAAAAGGAGAAACTCTCAGCCAGAGGATGACAATGTAGGATTAGAACACCAACACAATGTTTTGGAGTCCTAGAGGTGTGCTAGCATCTTGTGTGGATAGAGTGCTTGAATCCCAGGGAACAAACTTCCCTAAACTACCTTGGGTTTCATTTAATCAAACTAGAAGGAAGAATGAAAAAATTGAAAAGAATATCCTGAAGGAGAAATATCACATAAATTTATTAGACAGACTGCTTCGAAGACCAAAATAGTAGGATACTGAGATCTTTGCCACAAAAGGAGCAATTCTCTACCAAAGGATGACAAAGTGCTAACTAGAAGGAAGGATGCATTGGCATCTTGTCGTAGAGGTGTGTTGGCATCTTGTGTGGACAAAGTGCTAACCATCCAGACATAAATGCCATGGGCCTACTAACTAGCTTAGATATGAGGTCCATTTATCCAACTACATTGACAAAAAATAGGAAATGCTAAAAAAATGCAAGGAAATGAAGAGCCCACTTACAAAGGGTCCTACATTTGAGATATTCCCCCAAGCTCCACCCAGAAAAGCTACACACAAGATGAATGAAGGAAAAATTTTGGGTTATTTTGGAGCTTTCCATAGTCAAACCCCCATTTTGGTGTTCCCACCTCCATGGAGAACTAGATAGATAGAGAAAGTGTACACAAAGTAAACAAAAATGAAGTGATAAAAGAAAACCCTACTCAAGGAGGAGAATCTATATCACAAGACAAAGTTGTAATAAGTTATCTATTTGTAAATAGAAAAGAAGAAAGAGTGAATTACCAATAGTCCATGGCCCCCTCTTGACTTGATGGATGCACTGTTGATTGCTTCCAAGAGAGATTTGGTTGTTGGAGGGACCTCAATCCAGCAAAGCTTCACTATAGAAGCAAGATTGAGAAGAGAAGAGAAAGAGTGTAGAGGCAGAGTGAGAAAGTCAAGTGTTAAAATATAAGAACTTGAAAAATGAGAGCAAAGGAATGAGTTTTGTGTTGTTGCATGGGTAGGAGGAGTTGTTACTCTCATATTTTGACTTCAGGGACACATGCCACGAGCCAAAGATTCTAAGATTCCTTATTTCAAAAATAGAAAATTTTAGGGATGCTAGCACGCCACATGGAGATCTGCATACCATGTAGGTGTCCAACTCATCATTTTTCATGAAACAAGGTGGCAGACTATTATTTCTTCATCATTGGTCCTTATGGAGTTGAAATCATGAAATTTTGACCCATAAGGTGTTGGCAAGAGACACTGCAAATTTTATTTGGTGTTGTCATTGATGGCAACCCTAGTCAGTAATTGGATGCGCATGTCATAAATTTCTCATACCGACAGATAGTTTGAAGACAGTCAAGGTAGTATAGAGCATCTAGCAGTTTTGTGTTCATCAACTCATGTACAGATTTTTTGTTGATATTTTGAGTTGTGGATCTCAGGAGAGGTTGATCAATGCATGTATTATGTTATCATATATGTGCCCTACGACATTGTAAGAGGAAGAGTTTGTAGCTCTTAATAACCTTGTATACAAATCTATTGATTCATTATGATATGGGACCCCATGGATAGAGTGGATCCTCTTAGGTGAAGGGCTATTTGGAGTCAAGTAAACAATAGGTCTCATATGATTTTGAAGATCCATGAAGACTACAATAACATTCATAGACTTATCAACTTGCAAAGAGGAAGTAGATGTTTACGATGACAATTTTTGCTCAAGTGATCTATGGATAGAAGAAGATGCTTCTAAGAAATAATTTAGAGCATTGGCTAACATATCAAAATCTTCCTTAGAGAAAACAATATCATAATTTCATTAAAAATTACAAAAAAAAGATCCAACATGTTTCACGTCGGGTTCACCAAAATTTAGAGAAGGGGGATTCACTGCTCATGAGTCTCTTGCTTTCCAAGAGAATCCCAGGGAACAAACTACCCTAAACTACATTGGGTTTCATTTAATCCAACTAGAAGGTGGAAAGAAAAATTGCAAATAATACCTTGAAGGTAGATTATTAGATAAAGTGATTAGACAGACTACTTCAAAGACCAAAAGAGTAGGATATTGAGATATTTGTCACAAAATGAGCAACTCTCAACCATAGGATAGCAATGTGGGATCAAGATGCCAATGTAGCATGATAGATTCCTAGAGGCATGTCAGTGTCCTGTGTCGATAGAGTGCTAACCCTCTAGACAGAAATGCCATAGGCCTACTAACTAGCTTAGATCTAAGGTTCGTTTATCCAACTAGATTGATAGAAAATAGGAAATGCTAAAAACACATAAGGAAATGAAGAGCCGAATTACAAAGGGTCTTGCATTTGAGATCTTCCTCCAAGCTTTGCTCAAACAACCTGTACACAAGATGAATGAGGTAAAATGTTGGGGTTGTTTTTGGGGCTTGCCACACTCAAACCCCTGTTTTGATGTTCCCACCTCCACAAATAACCGGATAGATAGAGAAAGTGTACACAAAGTAAAAAAATATGAAGTGATAAAAGAAAACCTCGCTTAAGGAGGAGAATTTGTATTGCAAGATAAAGTTGCAATAAGTTATCTATTCACAAATAGACAAGAAGCAAGAGAGCGTTACCAACAGTCTATGACCTTGTATTTTCTTGACAAACGCACTGTTGATTACTTGCATGAGAGATTTGGCTATTGTAGGGACCTTGGTCTAGTAGAGCTTCACTAGTAGAAGCAAGATTGAGAAGAGAAGAGAAAGAGTGTAGAGGAAGAGTGAGAATCAAGTGTTATAATCTAAGAACTTGCAAAATGAGAGAAAATGAATTATTTTTGTGTTGCTACATGCGTGGAAGGAGCCGTTACTCTCAAATTTTAGCTCTAGGGGCATGTGTCACGAGCCAAAGATTCCATGATTCCTCATTTCAAACTCGAAAAAACATAGGGATGCTAGCACATCGTGTAGACTTCCACACGCCGCACAGGTCTCAAACTCATCATTTTTGGGGAAATGAGGTGGAAAAGTATTTTTTTCTTCATCATTGGTCCTTATGGAGTTGAAATCATGAAATTCAGACCCATAAGGTTCTTGTCATAAATGCAAATAGGAATAATAAATGTGGGTGTCAAATAAGCAAATGTGAAATTGCCCCTAGTAGTGTGCAATTTTATGACATTACAAGTTGATTCTAATACATTGAAAAATTTATCATAGATATTATCATTGATTATGGTTCCCCTATCAATCTTCTTATCCTTTATCATCTTCAATATGTAGTAGCACATCCATAAGTGGAATATCTAGCATGAGGGTGCCCATATACCCTTCTAAGGAGTGTTATATATCATCTTTTGCATCTTAAAATTGATCCTCTATTTCACTTTAGTCATCTTTTTTGTAGAATTCCTTGGAACTAGAAGAAGGTTGTTGTTAATGAAGGAAGTTGACATCTTGTTCTACTTCTCATGGTAATATAGCATGATTTATTTATTATATCTTCTCATATTGGGTATAGATTGGGAAGAAAAAATCCCCTCAATCATCTCTATATTGACACCTAATACTACCTCTCTAGTGAGGGAAAACACCTTCCTTTGATTCTAGTCATACCTTAGGGAATATTCAAGCACCAACTCAATAGATTTCGCTAATACTTGGAAATTGGTAGCTTGCACCAATCTAGACTTAGCCATGAATTTTACCATTCAATGTCCTATCTTCTTCATGTTGACCCTTTGAATGATTCTTTATTAGCCATAGTGGTGAACTTTTTTTAGATGGGGGATGATAACCCTTAAATTCACATTTCATTTCTCTTCTTAGAAGATCCCCTTGCATTATACTACATATATCCCACATAAATCAAATATTAAAGAGTATCAATTAAATGTTTAAAGGATAAGTGTAGTATATAGTTATTCATTAGAACCAACACTTAACAAAAATTTATCATCTCAATATGTATTAGATTCTCGTGCTATCAAGCTTCAAGGATTGGGTATACTTCATAACACATGTCATAAGGTAAGAAACCACTATACCTTAAACTTATGTAAGGTATAATTTGTAATGCATCAGATATCGAGCATTAGGCATACCCTATAACACATGTTGAAATAGCACAAGGTAATGTGTAACCTTGAAAATTCACCAAGATGATCATGTCATCATGACTTTAGCATGAAGTTAGAAAAGATATGATGTCACCAAAGATGAAGATGTAACCATGATATCATCAAAAGGAATAAATTAGGGGGAACCCCAAAAATCAAATCAAACAAAGGGTATGAAACATAAGGTGTTAGGGGTTGGAGGTAAAATGTACCCTATAAATTATAGTAAAATGATATACCTTCTAAATAAAATTTAACAACCCAATACCATTGTTGGTGTGAAGTATAATATTTTAGGTATTGGATGTTGGACATACTATGTAACATGTACCAAAAAGGTCAAAATATGAAGGAGAACCCCAAGAACTCAATAGAGTTAAATACCTAACTTGAATATTTATCAGGATTTGGGTGTTGAACCTACTATCTACCCTATTGAAATAGTAGATGAAACAAAAAGAAGATTGGTCCCATTGAGGATCAGAGATCAAAGATACCACCTACCATATTCTTACAAGAGGATGATCGATAAAGGAAATCTAATCAACCAAATATGAAACACTTAGTGAAGGAAATATGTTAAATATCATAGATTAGAATATCCCTCAACATTATATCAAAATAGGCATGGGTACATTAAAAGGTTTATCAGTCTGACAAGGGAGTGTAACATGCACACAAACAAAATTGAGCAATGCATCAGGGAGAAAATAAATTTGACCAAGGGGAAAAGTAAAATAATCAAAGAAAAAAGAGGGAAGAAATGAAGAGGGGCCTAATGAAACACAACTTGGGAAAAGGAAAAATCCAAAATGGCATGGTCAAATCCTATTGAAAATAAGCCACACTCATACTGATGATGGGCTAGCCAAAGAGGGGCCAGTAGCTCAATTGGTAGAGTACTCCAGTAGCAAATGGAAGGTCCTAGGTTTGAGTCCTAGAATTGGTCCATATGTGTTGCATCTCAACAAGTGGTATCAGAGCCATGCCAGGATCCCCAAGAACCAATAGTGTGGCTTAAGGGGGTATTGGAAATAAGCCACAACCAGATTGATGATGGGTTGGCCAAAGAGGGGCTAGTAGCTTAGTTGGTAGAGTACTCCAATAGCAAAAGGAAGGTCCTAGGTTTGAGTCCTAGTTGGTTCATATGAGTTGTAGCTCAACAAATCCTAGGCATGCTTAAAAGATAAATTCAAAAGAGAGCAAACAACTAGAGAAAATAAAACGTCAAATAAACAAACATGGGAAATAAAACCTATGAAATATCATTAAAAGATTATAGGAGATCATGAAAACCTAGCTATAAATAATGTGTGGGAAGGTTGGAAGCATGGACATTGAGAAACACTTGAGCATGACCACACAATATAAATAACCACAAAAACATGATATATAATGAATAGCTTAGAGCATATCAACAATATTGAGCTCACAAAGTCTTTCAAGAGCAAGAAGATATTTCTAGAGCATATGGGACACAAAGAAAGATTGAGCTCATAAATGTAGAGTTGAGGGAAAGTTAGGGACACATCATATCTTGTATTGGGTATTTGGGTATCAAATATTTGTCCATGGGTATGTCAACATAATGGACTTTGAAAGCTTGAGAGGTGACACATAAACCCAACAAAAACCATGACGGATTAAAGTTTTGAAGGATTTTTTATATTCATGCCAGTATGAAAAAATTTAACAAATTGATAAGTAATTAAGCATGTGGGGAGATATATAAGGAAAATGTTAAGATTTTGAGGATGATTCTACTATCATGCTAGGATGAAAAACCATAAAACTTCAACACGCCAAAATATAAAAGAAAATCAAGGAAAATTGCTCAAGAAAAAGAAAAAGAAGACTAAAAAAGAAAGGGAGTCCCCATTTTTCAAAGTCAAAATGGGGCACGGGTGCAAGGAACAATAATTAGTTATTTTATAAATCCTTTCATTATAAATTGAGCTAAGATCATGTAATATTTTGAATATTTTTGTACTCTTTTTGATGATTTTTTTATTAATATTTTAAGTAGACACATCATGAAAAATAGAAAATTGAGCATGTGTCCCCTCTAATTTTTTAGAAAAAGAAATTTTCACATGTGTATAGAATCAAGTGTAATATGTGAAAATATTTTGTTTTTCTAATTTGGGTGAGCAAGAAAAATACAAATAAAAATAGTACATGCATTTTCACAAAAAATACACTAAAAAAAGTAATTAAAGATCAAAAGCTTAATATATTCAAAGTTTAAAAATATACATGAATGAAAATCCAACATAGATCTAGATGTCATAGTGGTTTTTTCTAGAATCTTTCTCTAAAATACATAAACCTAATGGAGAGAATGCTTGTCATTTATATGTCTTTTGTAAAACATGAATTTTCACAACTAATTTTATCTCTAACACTTGAAATTGGTAGCTTCAAATTTATTCCAAGAATAAGAGTACTATTTTATTATTTTAAATTGGGGTGCATCCACATTACAGTATCCTTATGTTACTTAAAAGAACAAAAATGCTCCAAATCCTTAATTTAGACACTTTATTTTTTCTCACAAGTGCTTTTGGATAAACATAATTTTTTGGAACTTTTTTATCCCCATTTTTATGCATAGACCCTACATGCATACTTTGGATTCCATTCATTATATATATTTAAGCACACATAGACCAATTTGAGGTTAAATTGTAAGGGATATGAGTGCACACCCCACTCTTTTACACCTTCATTTTACACCATTTTATATATATGTTGTAGTTCGTAGTCATGGAACTTGATTTTATTAGGATAAGGAGACATTAACCTTGCAATCCAAAATCATTTTTATGTTTCACCATGATCCTCAAAAGGAATACTTGGATTCCTAGGGACATGTTGGAAAAAAATATTTAATTAAAATTATATATAACAATGTAATTGTACTCATAAAGGAATGATCTAGTCATTGGTGGTGATTACAAGGTTTAAATGTAAATTCCTCCACATAGGAATCCAAATAGGATATGGAGATGAATCCCATTGCATGATGTTAAATGTTGGGGCAATAAGCTATGCATGTCAGCTGCCATATGTAATGAGCATTGGCAATTATAGTTTTCCTATTGGGAATGGGTTATGGCGCCCATGTAATCATTTAATTATTTTTATTATTTATAGGTTGCCCATCAAGGTGGGATTATAGTTTTTGTAGGTCATTTATGCCTCTTTTCTTTTGAGATACCACAATGGTATTCACAACCCATCTCTTCTATAAATTGGTACCTTTGATTAGTAAAATGTAAGGTTATTTTATAGGTTGGAGGAGTAATGAAGTGCTGCATAAATTCAAAGAGAGAATTTGTATTGATGTAAATCTATTAAGGATTAATATAAGTTATGGATTTGTTTGAGTGTGTAGTTTTCTTGAAAGGGTTTTTCCACCTAAATTTCAAGTGTCACTTTTGATTTGATATTTTCTTCTTTTATTATTGATTTATCCAATCACATAATCTCATTGTGTGTAATGTTTGTTAAGAAAATATATTTTTGATTTGCATACACTAGAATTTTCTAGTGCATTAGTATCACTTTGATTTTCTATAGAGAGAGGGATGTATTTATTTTAAGTGTTGAAGGGTTTTTTACTATAGTAGGAGATTTTGCATTGTCAACATGGTTTTATATATTTGAGGAAAATATTGTAAACCATAGCTTCCACATCTCGTCTAGATATTGAGACGTTTAATGGTTCTAGGTACAAGAGGTGTAAGTTGAATATGATCTTCTTGAAGAAATAGATCATTGGTTGGTAGTTTATGATGGAAATAAGTCATTTGGTGTGTCTGATGAAGATTGATTAAAACTTGACAAGAGGGCATGAGGAACCATACTATTGTGTCATAGATTTCATCTTCTTGAATATTTTTGAGGAAGTTATGGCATATAAGTTTAAGAAGAGGATAGGAAACTAAAAGTCTTACTAACAATTTATATCTCAAAATATGACCTTATATTATTTGGAAATGAAGGATGGTGATTCTAGTATAGAACATTTAAATGCTATAATTTGGTTTTAAGTCATCTTTCTTTTATAGATCTGTTAAGTTAGAAGAAGGAGATAAATGCATCTTATTAATTTTCTCTTGATAAATGAGTTTTTTTTCATAGTTGTAGTAGTGTAGATCCAAATATGGGAAATCTTATTGCTACTCTCCTTTAACAAGAAATGAAAAGAAAATATGTGAATGATGGCTCCTAAGATGCTTTTCATGTACGATAAAGGTTCATAGAAAGAGAAGGGCCTAAAGGGGATAGGGTATTTGCAAGATCATGATGGGCTAAAAAGTGGCAATATGATGGGTATGTGTAGGGTATGTGGCTGATGACTTTTTTTTACCCAAAATTGATGAAATGAAAAAGGTTTTTAAAGGAGATTCTAATCTTTCCACCAATATAAAGTATGCTTTACTTTGAATTTAATAAATAATTATTATTCATTTTCTATTTGAATTATGACTAAAGTCTTGATTGATAGGTTGATTGAAAAAATCTATAGCTTTCAAACAGTATCACATTTTTTGAATCTGAAACATGTGTCACATTCTATGCTTTTCATACTATATGATTAAAACAAAAAAATGAATTTCATGAAGTTTTGACCAAGTTAAGGTGGTCAGACATACAAATTTTTATATTTTTTTAAAGTTGTAATAAAAAATTCATAATTAATTATTTACTTGGAAAAAAATTACAAAAATGTATGCATCACATCTGGACATGAGTCCTCTACTTATCTAAAATCTTATAAAAAAATATTATCATTTTATTGTGGTTAGGGTGGTCAAACAAACACCTACTTCTTATTTTTTCCCTAAGCTTTAAGTACTAGTGCATTGAAATTTCAAATTTTCACCAAATATATATTTTTTTAAATAAACCTCTTAGTTTAGAAACTACATTCAATTTGCTACAGATTATATTCTTATATATTTTTGAAATAATATAGATAACGTATTCAAATTTTTACATCAAGTTGCCTAACTCTAATTTTTCTGAATTTTTCACCACTTAAGGGCCTATTTTTTCCATGATGATCTTGCACATACCCAACAAGAAGGATAGATCTAGGTCTAAAGGACATTCTAAAATCTTAGGGAAGAGTAGAGTAAAATGTTATACAACTTGTGTTAAAAGGGGGAATGTAAAAAAGGGTTGAAAAAACAATAAAAGGAGTGTAGATTCCTCCACAAAAATTCCTTTATGATAGTGACAATAATGATTTATTTATGTATTCTAACACTATTAGTGATGATGCTTGACTTATTGAATCAGGTTGTTCCTACTATATGAATCCTCACAAAGAGTGATTTTCTACATATTCAACTTATTATGGATGATAAATTTTCCTTGGTGACAATAGTACTAAGTGGATTATTGGTAAGGGAGAGGTAAAGTTGTGTTTTAGTGAAGGAAGAGTTAAAATTCTTAATGATATTTTGTATATTTAATGACTTGCAAGAAATTTAATTTATGTGTCCAAGTTACATGATTCTAGAGTGCATGTGACATTTGAAAAGTCTATTTGTAGGTTGGTAGAGGGAATTTGATGATTTTTGAATGATCTTAGATTGTGACTTATTTAGGAAATAACTTAATCCCTCCATTTTTTTGTTATTCTATTAATGTAACTAGCACTAAAAATGCATGCATTTTGTGGGACCAATGTTTGGGTCACATAAGTGAAAAGGGCCTAAGGACCATTCTTAATAAAAAATTGGTTGATGATATTTCTAATTATTTTGTTAGTTAAAATTAATTTTGTGGGAATTATATTTTTAGAAAAAAAGATCATTATTTCCTATTGGAGCTAATAAAGTTAAATATTATTAGAAACCAGACATGCAAATATGTTTAGTCTAGTGAATGATGATTCAATTGGTAAATCTTAATATTACATTGTACTCATTGATGATGTCTCAAGATACACCTAGATTTACTTTATGCATTCTAAATATGAGGTTTTCACTAAGTTTAAGGAAATTCAAGGCTTAGTTGAGAATAAAAATGATTATAAGATAAGGGTGTTGACATCTAAAAATGGTGGAGAATATTGTTTTAGGGATTTTGATGAATTTTGTAAGATTATGTAAGTATTGTTCAACAAAATACTACACCTTATACTCCCCAAAAAATGGGGTAGTATAAAAAATGAACCAAACCTTAATAGAAAGAGCTAGAACTATGCTAAGTGGTACAAATCTAGATCAATGCTTTGGGGGAAAAGTTATAAGCAGTACTTGGTATTTGATTAATAGATCTCCTTGTTCAAATCTTGTTGATAAAACTCCTTGTGAACTATGGCTAGGTAGAAAGTGTTCTATTTCACATCTAAGGATTTTTAGTTGTGAGGCTTATGTTCACGTGCCTGAATAAAAAATATCTAAATTGGATCCAAAATATTAGAAATGCATCTTCATTGGCTATAGTGACAATGTTAAATATTATAAGCTTTGGAATCCTCTAAACCAAAAATGATATTTTTTATAAATGTGATTTTTAGGGAGTTTATAGCTTATTTAGGTGAAGAAAAACCAATGAAAATTAAATAAATAAATAATGCACTTCAAAAAAAAAATAGAGAAAAAGGAATATGCACATGTGGAAGAACAATTAGATGGATCAACGGATGGAGAAGAAGAAGAGGGTTAAGCACTTTTAGATGATGTGTAGGATGAGCAATCACATAATCTTATTATGGGTAATCTTTGTTAAGCAAATATATTTCAAATTTGCATACACTAAAAAAAGTTTCTATTTTAGTAGTTTCACCTTGGTTTTCCAACATATTTGACCTATTTCAACATGCACAAGTTGACTCCCATCCATGTCTATGATTCATTTAGCACTTCTAGTTACTTTGACCTTTACAAATCCACATTCTAGGAAATTTTATCACTTTGAGCTAGATTATATGGTACATTCTAGTCCATGGGCTAGACCACAAAATGACAATTCTCTAAATTTTATTTTATTTTAATTGTGTTTATCTTGTTGTCTTATGTACCAAAAAGTCAAGTTAGTTATTATAGACATGCATTTAGGAATAATTCATAGGTCATTTGAATCAAGCAAGTAAAATCTACGAATCACAATGATACATTTGATTTAAGAGCATCCAAGCCTACACAAATTTATCAATTTATCATATTTTTGTATTTACATAGCTTGCTTGGCATGTTTATGACATCTTGTTCTTTTCTAGGGGCTTGATTGCAATTAAGAGAAACCAAAGATCTCTCCTTTGCCTTGAAGCAAGTTTTGATGTGGTTTTGAGCACAACCAAGGTGGGAAATAGTATTGAAGTTAACACAATTGGTTTCTAAAATTTGAACTAGCACAAGACCAAGCTACACTCTTTGGACCAAATAGCACGATGTTATCTAACCTAAGATCATATTGTATTAGATGATCTAATTTATAGTAATAAAATCTTCTCTGTCTCATTGGTTTCTGGGTGCATTCTAACATCTGAAGCAGCTAGTTTTGTCTCCATTCATAGTGGAGTTGCATCACTCCCTCCTAGACAAGGCGACTCGATCTCAACCATCCGACCGGACCGGACCGGATCGATTGAATAGACACAATCATAACTTGTTGATTATAGATCTACATACAAATTTTATTTTCAAATCATTTATTAAAAAAAATTACAATTAATCAATAACAAAATCAAACGACCAAATTAGATAAACATGTAATCTCTCCCAATACTTCAATTACAACACTCTTCGATCTAAATTCAATTTACTATTAATTGACTTCACTAAGTTATAATGAAATCTAATTTATTGTGGTGAAGACTAAGAAGGTGAACACTTATTTACCCTAGGTAGTATGACTTAAGCTTTTCCCATGGTCGGCGGTATTTTTGCTGCAAGGACCTGAATACAAAAACATAATAATGGTGCGCAATGTGTTCAAGAAATGAAAAGTTGTCCCGAAACGGATTGTAAAAAGACGAAAACTGACAGCCAACAAGCGGGATGCCGCCGGTAGAAAGTTCGAGGGAGTTGCCCGTAACCTTCCCGGAATTAACCGGCAACGAACGGTTCCCCAGCCAACACGTGCGATCCCCTCCCGCATGAGCGAAGAAAAGGGAAAGGATTTTTTGGCCTCTAATGCCTTGTTTCTTCAAACTCGGTCGCTTTTGCAGCGCTTGTTTGTGCCATTCAATATTCATTCCACAAGGGAGTTGAAAAGCGTGGGCTAAGGGAGGAGCAGATGAGGATCCGCAGGCGTTCCATCGCTGGAACTCTTTATTCCTCCTCATTCGATAAGGCGGCCGCTTCGGAGTTTCTTCTCCCTCTGGCAGCGGCAGTGGCCGAGCTCGGAGGAGGACATGGATATGCTGGGACTTACACGCGCCCCGCGCACAACTGGAGGGATGCGCTCCTCCGACACAACGCACCAGGCGAGGCGGTGCAGGTAGGTCTCACCCTCAGATCTTTTCATTCAATGTTGTGCAATTTCTACTCATAGGCAAGAATATACGATGCCGCCCTCCATTGCGTTGGGAGAAATCTCAACATTGAGAAATGATGGGCCCAAGAGAATGACATGAGAGATGGCCCTTAGCGATCTCTGCCGTTGGAGAGCATCATGGCTTATGTGCTTGCCGTGCATGCGGGCGGACACAGAAATTAGCTGTCTGTAAGGTCCTTCCATGGGTATGCCCAACAAGGGGCCTCCGCCTGCCTTCCTACAGATGTGTACCAAATGCGTTCGAATTTAGTCGGACAATGGAGGCGACACTGAAACATCTGGGTCCGTGGGCATCTATCACCCTATTTAGCCTCTCGATGTTGGAAATAAGTCATTAACGGCATCAAAGACGAATTGATCAGACAGGGTGAGTAATTCGATGGTAGAGCACTCCAACAACGAATCCTAACTGATCCATGAGGATAGCTTGGGGTAGCTCAACGCTCAACGGGTGCACCAGGGAAAAAAAACAGATTTCCAATTTGTAGTGGAGTCATGCATGTGATATGCCGATGGTTTATATATTAAAATACTCCTGGGTCTGAGTGGTTTCCGCCAATCTGCTAGGAATCCCTATCGTTTGATTTGAGGAAAACTACAAATCCAGAGAAATCTGGAACCTCCGCGTTGAATCCCAACAGCAGGCGGCACAACTTTGAAGTAGGAAACAATGTAGGCACGCACGCACATGAAGCAGATGCACATAAGCAAGCGCCTATAAAAACTATGCGGAAAGGGCTTTTTGATTTCTTCTCAACAAGAATAGCGAATTAGAAGAGCAGTTATAACCATAAATTTTGTATTCTGAACTTCTGTTTACTGAGTTGTTCGGTTCCGCTACACTCAAAACGTTCTGGGTTTTGTCTTGTATTGTGCAGGTGGGTGGGGAAAGCGATGAGTGGAATTCCAGATGTGATGAGATTGTGAGGTAAGTAGTCCCCACAGTACTTTTTTAGTTATTTATTGATTCGGTACAAACAGACAGATGATGTGCCAAATTAGTTCTGCGCTGCGCTTCTATCTGTGGGTTATAGAGAATCCAAGGTTACCATGCTCACCCAAATAGACATCTGATACCTAGCTGTGAACTTGTTCCTGGTAGGACAAATCCAAGGGATGAATACGGGCTCGCCACGAGCCAAGGTAATAATCC
Source organism: Sequoia sempervirens (assembly GCA_007258455.2). Lineage (NCBI taxonomy): Eukaryota > Viridiplantae > Streptophyta > Pinopsida > Cupressales > Cupressaceae > Sequoia > Sequoia sempervirens. The sequence goes on from VDFB02350259.1 coordinate 18,955, forward strand.
TATTTCTAACCCAATAAATAGACTTACATGCTGATTGTTGTTCTGTAATAGTACATTGCAATAACCCACAAACTTCATTTCTATCTGTGCATTCAAAAATTGATGCAGCGGGTGTGAAGGAAGGGACGTCACGCAGCCTCAAGCAGAAGATGTCATATTTCGATAGAGAGCAGGAGCTGCCGAAATCAGGTGGGTTTGAAAAGAAATCTTTGATTCAGAATTTAGATGTGGGTATGAGTAGCGTCAAGAAGCAAAGAAGCAAGTCACATTGCACTACAAAACGCCATGCGATCAGCCATTTTAATGCACACAAGGAAGATGGCATTAAGATGATCAGAAATGGGACTATCCAAAGAAATTTACCCAGAAAGAAAGATGATAAGAGTGTGCATTCAGGTTCTCAGTGCAGGAGGAGGAATGGCAGGGGCTGGCGGTGCTCCGAGAGAACTCTAGTTGGGTATGTCTTGTGCGAACACCATCTGGGCAAGGCCAGATTGAAGAGTATTAACAGTCCCCTTGAAGTGAATAACAAGGGCACAAAATTCAAGCAACTGCATCTTATCGACACTGCTGCCGCTCCTTGTAAGTTTGCACTTCCCTCATGAAGAACCAGATCCTTCATACCCATCAGTAGATTTTTGTACACAGATATGGTGTGGAATAGGAATATGAACCTGGAATACTTATATTTGTATGAATAATTTATATGGCAAATGATGCATGTGTTATGTATCATTGCATTAAATAATACCCACTTCACATGAACTTATTTCTTCTATTTGATATCTATTCTGAATTGAATGTAAGCCTTCCATTTTTTTGTACAGCCTTTTAAATTCTTCAATACTTTTGATTCCTCCCATAGCAGTATAAAATAAGGATGTTGTAATCATGAATTCGTTTGTTTCTAGTCCAGTATGTTGCTGTATTCCTTCTCGTTTTTCATTAAAGAATGCTAATGGAACAATTCTCTGAGCACATCAAAGATCAATTCTGTTGTTTATTTTTTGTTTTTGAACTTGTTATACTTTTAAATAAGCAAGGTTGACATGATTCTATGCAAATTTAAAACTGAGGTGATTGTATACCCATTATGATGAGCGTTTTTAAAAAATCTGTAAATGAATCCATCCTCACGTAACCGTTCAGATAGGGAAATTTCGTTTGCGTTGTTTTTTTGTTTTAACATTCCAAATTCCAAATCACATTTACATCCGATTTGCAAAATTTCCTTTCATCTTTCCTATGGGAGTACACTCCAGCAATATATGTGGGACACATTCTCACGATATTTAAACGTTTAATAATAATGTTGTTTTCAATTAAAAAAAATTAATAATTTGTAATATTATTTTAAATATTTTTGGATTAGATTATGGAAAAAAAATCTTCATCAATGTTCATTCAAATTCTATGATTTATTTTTTCTATCTCATGTTTGTTCATTATGATGATGGATTATGGTCTTGCTTGTTCATTATGATGATGGATTGTGGAGTGTAACCCAAAAATATTCATGCTAACATTATGAACTGTCGAAATTTTATTTCTCAAAATTAGTAGCACTTTTCTTTTCTATTTGAAATCCATGTTGACAGGTTTATCCCAAATACAATTTTACTAGTGTGTGTGGTATATTTTTGCATAAAGAATTGATTGAGCCATAACCAACTATAATTAAATACATTCCAAAGTTTGAACTCAATCTTCAATTTTCTTATCCTTATTTTAATACATATATAGAATGGTTAATATATTGTTTATTAATTTAGTTTAATATTTTTAAGAGTTTCTTTTAGAATTGGTTTTTTTAAAGATTATTAATAGAAAATGGTTTAATTGGGTTAAGAATATAAATGATCTTAATTTTAAAAAAATTGTATTGGTCATTTATATCCATACAATGTTTATATGTAGATAGAGAAATAAAGTGAGGAAGTTCAAATGAAATTCAAATTAATATTTATAGATTCATTAAATTATATAAAGATCATATAAATTTTTGTTGCAAAATGAAAATTTAAAGTTAAACCAATGAAAACTTAAATTTAAAACAATGAAATTTAATTTTAAATTGATTAATTAAAAAAAATAGATATTACTACTTAATTAACAAAATGTAAATATCACACATTTAAGATATATGCTTATGTACAATATTCCTTGATTTTCTTAAAATATTAAAAATATTTCATTGTTATTCTATCATGTATATTTCATATAAGATCAAGTGATAAATAATTGTGTGATACAAATAAACAAAGATATTAGATTTTGGGAGAATAATCTCTCCTCCATACCTTTCAATTAAGAAAACATATTCCCTTTTTTCTTATCTAAATATATTTTTTTCTCAAACCTATATTCATGGATTAGAATTTCAAATCTTTGAACTATCTAACAAGGGATTGTAACAATTTTACTTTAAATTAATAATTTATTCCCATGTGTATTCTCTTTTAAATCATGGGAATTGCATCACGAATTTGATTTTATAAAAGTATTGATGGTGTGAATAATTTCCAAGGCTAACAAGTCTTTGAAGTTTTTAAAAGTAGAGTTTTTTTTTAAAACATTCAAATAGAAAATTTAAGTTTCTCATTCACTTATTAAATTACTTCATTCATTAGATCAAAATATTTATAAAATTAATAGAAAATGTCAAATATTTTATTAGGAAATATTGAAGACTCGTGATTATTCTTCGTATACTTTTAGGTTCTTCTCATTATGGGGACTAACTCCAACACAATTTATATCTCATTTCCTTATTATTTGATGATTATCACTCTTTACATTGCAATTTTCAATCAAATTAGATCAAAATATAGGGAACCTTTCCCTTTTAGAGTCCAAATACTATTCTTTATAATACCTATAACTATTGAACATGTGGTAGGTTCCACTTGATCCAATATTGGACATTAATGAAATTGTACCTTTCTTTTAAAATTGACCTATATATCCACTATAATATTAATTTATTCAACAGTGAATGATAATTAATTTACTCTCTATCTAATGCCACAATTAAATATTATTAGGCAGGGCATCAAATTTGAATAGCAAAAACTAATTCCAGATCTTATAAAATTATTTAAGCAAAGCATTCTAATCTACCAATTCATTGTTTAAAAAATTATTCAAATATTCATGGAAGATTCTTATAGAAATATAATGTTAAATTACATATATTTGATGTGTTTATACAATGTATAAAAAGAGTGATTAAAATTCAAATGTGAGTCACACTTTGGTTTATGAATTTTCTTCGAGCATGGTGATTTCAACCAAAACTATTCCAGTTGAAACTTGGTTTCACATAAACCATGTGGAACATATATGTATAGTACACTTTTGGTTGAGAATATTTCACTAGAAACCTTTTTAGTCAAAAACATCACTTTAAAACAAAAATTAAAAAGAAAATAAAAGTGAAATTTACCATTTCACATTGAAATTAAATTACACAAAATGAGCTAACCATAAGCCATGACTAACCACCTCAATCCAACATCTAGAAAACTAGTTAGTGAACAATCATGAGCTAAACAAGTAATATATAATGAAATTCAAATGGTGGGTTTTATAAATGCCTAAAAACGTATTGATAGACATTTCAATTCTAATGATGAATGAAACTTAAAACAACCTTCAACACATCAAAACTACTTGTTAAATCCATTTCATTTCAAATTCAAATTTCTACCGAAAAATATTAATGAAAATGTCATCTTTTTCTCACCTAAATATTTCAAATTTTAGTTTTATTAGTTTATGGATTACAAATAATTGTTCTATATCATGTAAATTCTCATTCAAATGTGATTCCAACCTATTACCAATGTAAACCCTATTTTACAATATTTTTTTGGCTTTTAAAGCCTCTTGATTTGATCTTCACTTGAAAAAATAGTTCAAACTAGTAGTGAATCAAGTCACCTACTGTGAGATCACTTTTCATTTTCTATAAAAATTATAGGTGTGGTAATATTGTAATTTTTCCATACAAGAATCATTGAAATATCCCAAATATAGTAATTTGTATATAATTTGTGCTTTAATTTTTTTATTGATCTCAATAGGAAAATTCTATTTGTTGAAAAGAAGAAATATGAACTTTAATGTATTTTAGTTCAAAAGAAAATAAATTCTATTATAGAAATAGATCAATGAGTTTTTTCATTTATATTTGTCTTAATGAAAGTTGCATTTGTTGGCCCACAGTTGTCATTGCACCAAAAGATCGACCTATTAATGCCCAATACAAACACCAAAGTTAACAGATTCATGGGAGGCAGTTAGTACATGTCATGAATCCCAAGAGGAGCATTGACGATCTGCCAAAAAAATCCCCCTTAGTGTTACCTGAGGGGATTCGAACCCAGCACCTTTGGCTCTGATACCACTTTGTTGGCCCATAGTTTCCATTGCACCAAAAGATCAACTTTTTAATGCTTGATACAACCACCAAAGTTAATAGATTCACAAGAGGTGGTTAGTCCATGTCACAAATCCCTAGGGGAGCGCTGACCATCTGCCAACAACATTTTTATCCAAAGTTTAAAATTTGATTGCGTTATTCTAGGACAACAGACTTTGTTGTAGGAGAAAATTGGTCTAGAGAGTGGATTATGGGAATTAGATCTTTCCTCTACCCCTATTCCCCACTTTTAATGAGCCAATTGAATATTGTTAATGAGTAGGTCAAAGATGTAGAGATAAAAAAGGGTTTCTAGAAACCACACTAATTGAAGGCATAAAAAACTATAAGTAACACTTCCTCTTAACTTTGAACAACCACAAGAACAACTCTATCCATTTACTAGTTTCTTTTAGTCTTTTTTGTGTCCTAACCTCAAGAATTTACATGTTTTTTGGTTTTGTGATAAAACAAGTTCAAGAGTGGCTCTAGTTTGTGTGCAAAACATCTTTAATTGATAATTATGATTATGTAATTATGGCGTGTTAAAATTGGTGTAAAATTGTAGTGTATGCATGTTTATACCTTGTATTTACCCCACATTTTTATGTGCATGCGCATATATATGAATCGTGTATACCAAAGTAACTTATGTAGTAAAAAAATCAAGAATGCAAGGATGCAATTTTTAATTCCAACCAATGCCTCAATATATTCATGTACATACAAAATGATCCCATCCTTTTATGCCTATACACAAAAATAACAATAATCCATAATCACATTATTATTATAAATTGTTTTGGTCCATGTGATGGTGCATAGAGTAGTGTGGGGTTGTAACCATTGCTACCCCTAAAAAATATAGACATGGCATGAGGTGTAGAAGGGATCATAATGAATAAGAAAATCATAAGTTAGAACCAATGTAACCCATTGACTTAGACAAGAACGATCACCTTATAAATTCTATCATGGATGGAATCATAGTGGATAAGACAATCATGGAGTTTCTAGAGTTGGAATTAGTATGGACCCATGATATAGATGCTAGTGTAAATGAATTATGTGGCATAGGGTAATGAAGAAGTTAGAACTAGTGTGTCCTACATGAAATACGTAAGCATTGTAGACACCTAATTCTGACTAAATGATTAAATTAAATATCATTTTCACTTCATCTTGATAATTGAATAATTTCATATTATTTGATTAAATTCATATTTTCTATCCCTCGATATTAATTAAATAATTAAATTTATTTAATTAATTTATTACTTATTCCTTTATTCATCTATATTAATTAAATAATTAATATTATTTGATTAATTTACTAATTATTCTCCTATTCTAAATTCTAATTACATAATTCATTATTATTTAATTAATTATCTATTTCCAATTTCCTAAATTAAATAATTGTTTTAATTATTTAATCAATTCATTTATCTCTCAACATTATCTTCATCCAAAATAAATAAAATTATTTATTTTATTTATTAAATTCAATGTTGCACGTGTAAATAATAATTAAATTTATTTAATTATTAAATACTCATGCAATTTCCATCTCACCTGTTGAATGCAACTTACTCTCAATCCACTAATTAATCAAATCCACTTTGCTCCCACTCACTTTGAGTTCTCTAAGCAATCAACTCAATTCACTAATCATTACTCTGAGTTAACACTCCAATCAATCTTGTTAACTGAATCATGCAATCAGTTAACTAAAATCATATAGTCAATTAACTCACCCTTAATTCCTCTCATCAATTCTCAACCATTGATCTTCTCAATCTCTCCTTTAATCTTGACCGTTGATTAGTGTCACTGAATATCTATAAATCAAATCATCCTATCAATCAAGTTTTGTCTCAAATCATGCAAGAAAACTATACTTGTATTTTGTAGGTGCTTTTGTGTTATTGTGCTAAATAAAAATCTGAGAGAAAAGACTATCATACCATTTCTCCCAAGGTGAAATAGAGGAGAGAAATGGAGCTACATATAGGGTAAATTGTATTTTTTTTCATGCTTATTTTGAAGTAACTTACTAAGTTGCTTTCTTTATTGTTGTGACTTGTGATTGTGATTCTCGTTTAATCATTTCTATATGTTTCATTTTTTCTAATCATGATATTTTAAGGTCATACATTCTAGTATGCCTGATGGAACCCCACAACCCTAATTTGATGTTTCTTTAATTCAACCTTGTTATTTACAAGTATCTGGTGTTTTCTATTTTGCAGGTAATAGGTAATTTTAATATAATTTTAAAATCACACTTTTAGGAGCTCTTTGAGGAGAAAAAAGCATCATGGTTGCATCCAAAAGGTTCGAGGGACAAATTTTCATATATAATATCCCCTATTTTGGTGCAAGATAACATTTTATGCTTAAAAAACCATGATTTTTTGTCTATAGGAACCCATGATGCTTTTGCATGTTACACTGACACTTTTGCATGTTTTCAATGCTTTTGAAATATAGCGATACTTTTGAATTTTTTTTATGCTTTTGTTCACTAACTTTTGCATGTTATAATGTGATTGTTTTGCTGGAACTCAACACTTTTGAAAGTAATTACAATGACACATTTGTAAAATCCTGATGCTCTTGACTAGTAAATATCGATGCTTTTATTCTATATATTTTTATAACTCATTTTTCAAATATTTCTAGTTTGATTAACTCTAACATGCATTTTTTTCCTAAGTTTTATAACATTTGTGTATCTTGTGGTGAACATTGGAAGAATATTATTTCAAAAGACTACTAACAATGGGCTTTGTAGGTTTTCAATAGTCTATAATTTCACACTTATTTTGGTTCACTAAAATTTACAACTTGAACATCTCAATTTGGTGCATTAAAATTTATTCCATATTTTTTTGGGGCTTGTAAATTATCCACAACTATTATCTTTCAATTTGGGTTTTAAAATTGAATAAGATAAATTGAATTTTTGAATTCCAAATAAAACTGAACTCACATTTGATTTTGGGTACCTTAAAATGAATTCTATGTCGTGTTTGGTAGGTTAGTAGTTGGCTATGCTCTTTCCTCATACCTCATGCGACCTTGGAAATCAAAAGCACTATTAACATGAAATTTTCTTGTTCACCTGAGGTGTGGTTGTCTACATATGCTCTGCCCTCATGACTCCTAAGAATGATCTTGGAGATTAGAAATAATAGTATAACCATTTATTTTTAGTATAGGGCCTACCTAGGGACTTCATCACCCTAGGGTTCAATCCCATCCACGTTTCTCATGTGGGGTATTTAAAAAGGGGAGAGAGCGAAATCTTTACCTCAATGATTAGCTAGCATTGTTTGAAGCTGATCCATGATACCCTTGGTCTACCGAGACTTAATTTGGTGAGAAGAGAAAAGGATACCCATCCAATCTCAGACTATTACAGATGAGCTCTCTATTTGTGCAGTAGACCCTCACTAAGAACCTTTGTTAATTAGAAGCTTAGGAGCCATCAATCATTTCTTGATGCAGTGCAAGGTATAGTTTCATTCTTAAAGCTACTCACCATGTACTCCTTTAAGTAGAGAGAAAAATTATTGGGTTTGGCTTTTATAGCCTCTTGGAAAAAGAGGAAAAGTGAGCCTATTTCCATATTGAGCCTATGCCATTGGACTTCTAGTTATCCACTTTCACAAGAAATGTTTTTCTATTTGATCTTACAGATTATTATCACTTAATTGTACGGTGGGCCTACATCAAGTATACACACCTATTTTGATTAATTAATGTGTGCTTATCTTTCAAGTGTCCTTAATTTGTGCTATACTAGTGACACCAAATAGTGAGCTCTATCTTGTAAAACCAACCTTATAAATCCTGAGATTCAGTCCTATATGTTATTATTTGTTATTTTATTTTACTTGTTAGATCATAAAAACATAGAATCAATCATCAAAAAGTCAAAAATTATCAAACCCTAAGTTTATAATTTAGGTCCAAAAATTGTGAGTTCTATCTTTGTGTCAAATTGGTGTGTTTGACTATCATATTTCACCACTTTTGTTTCCATATCAATGCATCTGAGTTTTCATCTTGGTGCATTTATCCACAGATCGGTGCTTTTTTGCAACTCGGCTCGTTTTTCAAAGAGAATTTTTCTGTCAAAACCTAAATGTAGTTACATCGACACATTTGTCTATTAAATAGTGATGCTTTTGTCCATAAAACCAGTTTTGTAGAATCTCAACACTCTTTTTAGGGAAATGTAACACTTTTTTTTGTAGTTCGATGCATTTTTAAAATGGCGTGTTCTATTGTTAATCAAAATTTCTAGAATAGTTAGAACTCAGTTTCCTAAATTTCCATTACACAACTAGTATAGGATCAGAGGTTTCTATCAGATAGGTCTACAAGAAAAATTGGTCCTCTTAGAAAAACAACAAAAAAATAAATATCTCACGTCATCCTTTTATCTTGGGTCTTCTTAGGAATAGATTCTATTAGTTTTTGAACCAAGAAACAATCTCATCCACAATAAAAAAAAAAAAACTCACCCATTTATCAAACCTGAGCTAGACAATCATCTTTTAGATCTCTTATCAATATCCCCTACTTTAGTCATTTTCTTGGAAAGATATCATTCTCAAGTAAGTTGTTAAATTAGTACCAATATATGTGAACAAGTTTTCTTAGTGGTCATCAATCTACCCCTAAGTTTATGAGTTCCCTATCATCTTTTTGAAATGAAGGAAAAGGTGAAACCCTAGGATTTGACTCTAGGGTTTATGTACTTCTCCTTGTGGATTTCATTTATAATTTGAGGTAGCGGTGGTTTGATAGATTTGGATAAGATATAATATTGAATTACAACCTAAAAGGTTCAGAGGGAATGTGTAGGATCATCATGGAAAAGATAGGCCCTTAAGTGGCAAAAAATTTAGAAAAATCATAGTTAGGCAACTTGACGTAAAAATTTGAGTAAGTTATTTATATTATTTGAAAAATATGTAAGAATAGAATATGTATAAAATTGAATGAAGTTTCTAAACTACTAGGTTTATTTAAAAAAACAAAAAATCTATTTGATGAAAATTTGAAATTTCAATGCAGTAGTACTTAAATTTCAGGGAAAAAATAAGAAGTAGGTGTCTTTCTGACCACCCTAACCACAATAAAATGATAATATTTTTTTATAATATTTTAGATATAAGTAGAGGACTCATGTCCCGATGTGATTCATATTTTTTATAAATTTTTTTCTAAGTAAATAATTAATTATTATTTTTTTATTACAACTTTTAAAAAATATAAAAACTCGTATGTTTAACCACCTTAACTTGGTCAAAACTTCACGAAATTCAATTTTTTTCTTAAAACCTATAGTATGTGAAGCATAGAATGTGACACATGTTTTGGATTCAAAAAATGTGATACCATTTGAAAGCTATAAATATTTTTCAATCAACCTATCAATCAGGACTTTAGTCGTAATTCAAATAGAAAATCAGTAATAATTATTTATTAAATTTAAAGTAAAGCATAATTTATATTGGTGGAAAGCTGAGAATATCCTTTAAAAACCATTTTCGTTTCATCAATTTTGGGTTAAAAAAAGTCATCAACCACATACCCTACACATACCCATCATATTGCCACTTTTTGGCCCATCATGATCCTGCACATACCCGTGAGTCAACTTTCTCTTGACCAAATTTATAATGGATCTTGGAATGAAATGCAATGATTTAACTAGGCTAATGATGCAAATAACTATTCTAATGCAAAACAACAAATTTGGATTGTCACAAACAAATTCAGACTTAAAAAATAGACCAAGTAGAGTCCTAAGCAACCTATAATATAAATTTGAAGTTGATTTCTAAGGACCAAGTCACCTTGGGTGACTATGTCCTAATAGATGAATCCCATATCTAATTTCACATTCCTCTAGAGCCATATCAGATCCTTCTTTTCCTAGATCTCGTACTATCGCATTGTCATCAAGTGTCGAGATAACTAAGTTTTTTTGTATCTTTTCAAGGTGTAGGGTTTGAATGCAACAATGAATAATTAACCTTCAACTTCTCCCAATATTCTTTAGATTTGAAACTTGCACATTAAAAGAGAGAATAAGGGTTGTCCATATAGGGGCTTGCCTCAATTAGATGCAGTGTTTGTGTTTCCACCTCCACAATGACAATGTCAATGAAAGATAGCTTATCCTTTTGAGTGATAGAGGCTAAATGATAAATTAATGATGAAACAAAAATGGATACAAAGCTTACCACTCAAAAATGGCTTCCTTGAAAGATTGAATTCATACAAATCTCCTCAAGGCTTGATTATTGTTGGATTGATTTTCTTGAAGACCTACTTGAGGGTTAGATCTCACAAATAATATGATAACATAGACATAAAAAACTCACATACACTTTGACATGATGCTTTGATATTGAATTCTTGTGATAAATCTACTCTTGACTACTCTTTATTTTCTTTATAATGCTCTTGATTCAAATATTTTCACTTATTGCTTATTAGTTTTCAAATGATGAAATGAATATGTATTAATATGCATGCAATAATTCAAAATTCCCAAAAATTAAATCTTGATAGTTGACATCTGACATTTGGAATTCAAATAATAAAATGTCAACCCTGACATCTTAATTTTTTGAGGAAAAATAGGGGGACCAACTCGCCTAGGGTGACTAGGGGTATGTATAGGATCATGATGAGCCAAAAAGTGGCAATATGATGGGTATGTGGCTGACAACCTTTTTTTACCCAAAATTGATGAAACGAAAAGGGTTTTTAAGGAGATTCTTAGCGTTCCACCAATATAAATTATGCTTTAATTTGAATTTAATAAGTAATTATTATTCATTTTCTATTCAAATTATGACTAAATTCCTAATTTATAGACAAATTGAAAAACATCTATAGCTTTCAAATGGCATCACATTTTTTGAATCCAAAACATGTGTCACATTCTATGCTTCACATACTATAGGATTAAAAAAAGAAAAAATAAATTTCATGAAGTTTTGACCAAGTTAAGGTGGTCAGACATACAAGTTTTTAATATTTTTAAAATTTGCAATAAAAAATTCATAATTAATTATTTACTTGGAAAAAATTACAAAAATAATGAATCACATCGGACATGAGTCCTCTACTTATATCTAAAATATTATACAAAAATACTATCATTTTATTGTGGTTAGGGTGGTCGACAAACACCTACTTTATTTTTTCCTTGAAATTTAAGTATTGCATTGAAATTTCAAATTTTCACCAAACGATTTTTTAAACAAACCTAGTAGTTTAGAAACTACATTCAATTTTCTACAAATTCTATTCTTACATATTTTGAAATAATATAGATAAATTATTCAAATTTTTATGTCAAGTTGTCTAACTCTGGTTTTTTTTTATTTTTTTGCCACTTAAGGGCCTATTTTTTCCATGATAATCCTACACATACCCCTAGGTCTTGGCCATATTTTACAAGATCAAATGTGTTAGGGATGAAATATTAAATGTTTGCATTGGTTTTCCACATGGGTTTGTTGATAATTATCTAAATGGGCTATAGAATGCATAATTTAGGAAATTAGGTTTACAATTAGGTCCATGCACTTAAGTGGAGAAAAACATAGTGTGAAATTGTCATGGGTGACAATTTTATGATGCTACAATTCCTTAACTTGGACTAATTAGTCTATGAAAAGAAAGGATTATCAAATAAAAAGAAAATAAAAAATGAAATCTACCGAACTGTTGTCATATTTAGGTTTTATATCCTACATTCATTTATCAAACATCCACATCAAAGCTTCAATTCACAAATCTACTTAGTGCGTCTCTTTCAAAATCTAATTTAAAAATAAAATATCCATCAAAAAGACATGAATTCACAACATTACCTCCATCATAACTACAACATGATTCATTCCAATCAAATTTTTCCCTCACAATATACATACTACATCATAAACCCCCTGGGCATGTACAGGATCATCATGGAAAAAATAGGCCCTTAAGTGGCAAAAGTTTCAGAAAAATCAGAGTTAGGCAACTTGACGTAAAAATTTGAATAAGTTATCTATATTATTTCAAAAATATGTAAGAATAGAATTTGTATCAAATTGAATGTAGTTTCTAAACTATTAGGTTTGTTTAAAAAAAAATCTATTTGATGAAAATTTAAAATTTCAATGCAGTAGTACTTAAATTTCAGGGGAAAAATAAGAAGTAGGTGTCTGTTTGACCACCCTAACCACAATAAAATGATAATATTTTTTTATAATATTTTAGATATAAGTAGAGGACTCATGCCCCGATGTGATGCATATTTTTTTGTAATTTTTTTCCAAGTAAATAATTAATTATGAATTTTTATTACAATTTTTTTAAAATATAAAACTCATATGTCGACCACCTTAACTTGGTCAAAACTTCATGAAATTCAATTTTTCTTTTTTAATCCTATAGTATGTGAAGCATAGAATGTGACACATATTTTGGATTCAAAAAATGTGACACCGTTTGAAAGCTATAGATGTTTTTCAATCAACCTATCAATTAGGACATTAGTCATAATTTGAATAGAAAATGAATAATAATTACTTATTAAATTCAAAGTGAAGCATAATTTATATCAGTGGAAAGATGAGAATCTCCTTTAAAAATCTTTTTCGTTTCATCAATTTTGGGTAAAAAAATAGTCATCAACCACATACCCATCATATTGCCACTTTTTGGCCCATCATGATCTTGCACATACCCCGCAACAATAATTAATCACATCTAACCCATCAACTATGCCACCTACTTAATACATCATGAACTCCATGACACAGCCTCCATAGGCTCCTGACTGTAATTCTAATTACAACATGCACCCACATAATCAGAATATCTACTCTAGTCAAAACATCATCACATCATAACAATATACTAATCCCCCTAACTACATACATCCATAATAGAACACCCAAAACCCTCCATATGGTAATCAAAATCCATCATACCTCCAAGGTCAATAATCATCACATCCTGGACATTTGCTTACTATGCAACCGATCCCAACAATCTAGCTTAGCAAATTCAAACCTTACAACAAAAAATAAAAATATTCATAGGGGGCCACAATAAAAGAGTTATACAATGGAGGACATATGTCCCTATCTTTTCAATAGGATAATTCCCATGCCACCTCCTCATGCTCAACATGCTCAACCCACATTAAGCTTACAAATTCTAAGCAATGTTCAAAAATCATAAAATCTACAGGATGCCACATAGAGATCACCTTTTAGACTAAATAACACCCCACGATGGAAATACACTCCTTTGGGAGAGCCCATCAAACTATCCCTTCAAAAAAATGTCCAATAAAACTTAATAACACTACTAGAAATCAACTAATATGAATCTCAGGACAAACCAACATGGTGGAAAGACACTAATTTCTACGATTATCATAAAACAGGACATAAGACTCTTGATTGTATAAAATTGAAAAGACTCATTCAGGATTTTATAGACCAAGGTGACATCACTATTAAGGATCATCTCAAAAATACATTCAATAATAATCACATCGATAATATATGTAGCTCACATGATGAGAAATTAGACATATATCAAGATAATTTTCCCAAGAAAGATAAAAAAAATTCACCTATATCTAGCAATGGCCATAACATATCCACCTCATTTGACTTCATAATAGGTCATCTTGAAGAAGCATGCCAACAAGAAGCCTCCAATTTTTCTTACATTCCTTCATCCCTAGAACCTTTACAACATCAATCCACATAATCCCCATAAACTGAATCATCCACTAATAACACCTAGGATTTTCCCCAAGGGCTATCCACAATAGGTAATCCATTATTTGATACAAATCCAATCCATAATCATGAAATTTTAGACCAAATACCATCATGTGTCCCATCACTCATCATGACCACTCTATATATTCCTATTTAAATTCCATTACCACTATCCCAACATATTGAGACTACCCAAGATCCCTTTATCCCTACCACATTCTCAAAATCTGGTCTATGTCAAGAGATCTATCCAAAGCATCATGTAGAATTCCCTAAAATGAGTCAAGATCAATTTACTAAAATCCACCCATCTCATCCTATCCTTGATCCAAATCCCATTATCCCTTCCCAATCATCCATTATTCAAAAATTAAATTCAATGACATCCATATACCAATAAAATTCACTTCCATAGATGAGAAATTTTATTCCATTGGACACATAGATGATCTCTCTCTTGTTCATGTAGAACTAGAGTCTTTCTCTGTATACATATTTGAGAATGATGAATCAATTTTAAGCATGAAAACAGAGAAAGCACTAGTATTCTATCAACTTGCGTCACTCACTTTTATAAAATCCAACTTTCTTATTGAATAGAAGATAGACACCATTAATGATTCCTAGTAACACAAAGAAGAGTTAGCATCTTGTTACTAGATTAACAAATATCCTATTGCAAAAAAAATCTATCATAGAATGCAGTATAAAAGAAAAGGATTAAAGGCCTAAATGAATAGGGTATTCCAGAACCAATACAATTCTTTGATGATCCTAAATATCAAGGACTTGGTTATTCATCAATCAAGAAATATAAGGATGTTAGTGGTACCTCCATGATACTGGGGGCAACTACATCTAAAGAAAACATCAAAATAGGTGTTATGAATAGTCCTTATCATAAGGTTTCTACCAAAACTCCACCCATCTATATAATAAACTATCATTCAAAAATTCCTCCATCCACTAGAAGGGACCAACAAAAGAAAAATACTCTTTACAAAGAAAAATTCCAAAGTCAAACCATTGAAGCTAATAAATCCAAAAGTCAACATGGACACATAAAGTCAAAATGGATCTCAAATAAAATTGGATCCCATGTAAAACATCCAATCAACATCCAAATCCAAATATAATAGTCAATGAAACTATTGATCCACATCAAAAAATTCCTTCAAACTATCAAAAGTGTCCACCTCCTTCAAATCAAAATTCAATACCAACACATAATTCAATAACAACACACAAAGTGTCTGAAAAGTTGGCCCCAAACAAACTCAAAATCTCAAATTCAAACTCCATCATCCACCATCTCAAGTTTGGAGATTAAAATATCCACAATCCAAACTATCGAATAATTCATCTCCATCTCATATCCTCCATTAAAATCCACCATCCAGCTTAAAATCTTAGAACCTAAAAACCCACATTCATCATGTCTTGGCAACAACACTTTATCATAAGGACTCTAATGGAACTCTATCATGATGTGTGCATTTAGATAAATCCAACTCTAGCATCAAAGAGGATCACAATAACATTCATGGGTTGTATAAAAGTGCTACTATTTTAGCGAAGAAACTCCTCAAGACAGTACATTATTGGGACACTATGACAATGGCATCTACATCAACACCACCAAGCAGTCCAACACAATTGGCGATCATTCAAAAAATAATAAATAAATAAATAAAGGAAAAAGTAAAGAAAAACAATCCATCAAATACGTGAAAACCATTCTTATGGTGATTTGGGCAAGTACCATGATGAAAACCTAACAAATAGGCATCATGTGTAACATGTGATTATCTATATATACCATTCTAGTTGGAAGAATCTTATCTCATACATGATTCCAATATATCCTAACATCACTATCCATCCATTTCATTCCATTTTCATCCACCTTCCCTATCCATCTTGATCTTGATAAAGACTAAGGGCATATACTTCAAAACATGCTTTTGGAAAATCTTGATATGGTCATTTTCCTTTGACCATATACTATCCTATGTAATATCCTCACATACATAGTACTATCTAAACATTTTTCTTGGGTCAAACATGATGTCCTATTATGATATATTCCTTGGAAGTAAAATCCCTTATCCTAGATCTATTTTTTGCAATGCATATCCTTCACATATCCATTTCCATTGCACTAGTCTAGTCATCCAATCATAGTGTCCCATACATTTCTAGACACTGGAAATGGTTACTTACATCTTTCTTTAGAATAAATCTTGATCTATGTCTTCTAGCTCACATTGTAATCTAGGCATCATCCATACAATCCAAACAATCCATATTAGTTACACCTTGCTAGCACTTTAGTGTGGTATCAAAACATTCAACAAATTTTGTTCCTAGCCTGGCTACAAATGTTGATCAATAAATCATCATCTTGGGATGTATCCTTCCCTATCCTAATGTTATTCCTATCTTGACATCACTATCCTTGCATTATTGTGTATCCTTAACAATGTTCTCACTCTACAATCACTCAATTAGATCAATCGATTTTAGCCTAGAGCTATCAACAAGATCTCAAAAGATTATTGATATCCCTACATACTGATATATATTTATTTCCCATCATCATCATCCATGTAAGTCATTAAAAAATTCAAAAACATCAAATATTCCAAAAAATCCAAAAACATTACATATTTTCCAAAAAATCCAAAAACATATCATCTACCATGTCCATAATAAATTTTCCATTGCCTAGATGAGATTTTAAGCAAACATAAACTACACAACCGTTTGATAAATTGAGTGCATGGAACAATTAGGATAGGAGACTCTAGATAAACTATCTACAACCTACTAATGCAGAGGTAGGGAAGATTTCAAGGTTTCAACATCGCAAAGCAAGATTTGAAGTTGCCTTGTTCAAAGCCACCATTGATGCAAACTAGGTCCAACCCCTATATGAGTCCTTAATGCTTCAAATAGGTTTTCCAACACTAGGAGGTCCCTAATTAGACTAAGAATGATAAGCAACAAATGATGTAATTGCTCAAGAACTTAGGGTTAGCAAGTTTTAGTGGTTCCCTTGCCAAACAAACTCTAGGCCTAGTAGGATAGCAAAATGATTTTATTTTTACATAACATGAAGGGAAAAATTCAAACCCATAACCTAAAAGTTTTTTTGGATACCTTTTTTTTATTTTTAAAACATATTCAAAATTTAGGTTTTTTTTTTGTAACACAAGGCTCTAAAATTGACTGTCTGCTGCCAACAAAGCCTAAAAGGCTGAAACAGGGTTGCAAACACTAGGACTTGGTCTCTAAATCACTTTTTGGGATCTCCAAACTCTCTCCTTGCTCTAGAAGGGTCCTCATACATCTACCAACATGCTCCAATCTCCAAATTTTCACTTTTCCATCCTCTTACCACAAATAGCCACTTCTTTGATGTCTTCTTGGTCTAATACATGAAGATATTAGACCTCTAAACCCTCCTAGCATGTGCCAACCTTTTGCTCTGCCCCTATAACTTGGAGAAAAAAATACCTAGCCTATTCCAAGCCATTCCACTGAGTTTGAATATTTTTCACTTGTGGAATGGAGAGAAAATCATCTTATTTTCCCAAAACCAACCCTAAACTAGGGTTTCAGGTAGTTTTCAAAAAAAGTGCTCTAACTCACTCAAAATTTGATGAAATTAGATGAAATAAAATGAAACAGGAAATAGAATCAATACATCATGAACTCCAATATATATTAATGCACTCTCACATTGTACAGACCTATACAAGTCTGATAAACAACAAAGAGCGCCTTGAAAATGTAGGAAAATAGAATTTTATTGTTCAATCTCCAAAAAATCACCAAAACCTTGTCCCAACCTCAACAAGTCCTATTTAAACATTTTCCAACAAAACCCAACTATTCTCCAACTACTTTTCAAATACCAATTGTTCATCTTCCCTTTAGACACAAAAATACAAAAGTTGCTTGTGCAGTGTTGACAACATTTGACAGTTTTTACAAAAGGCCCCTAATTCACTCCTAGGGACTCAAATTTGACAAAAACACCTAAAACATGGTCTTTAGAGACCTTATTACATGAAAATAACATAAACTAGACAAAATTTTCCATCTTGAAAAGTTTGACCTGCATTAAGGAACACCTAGGTGCCCCTACACCATACTGCTCGGGCAAAGAAAACTCAAGTTCCACTTGAGTACAGATTTGCAACAAAGTATTCCTACATGATGACATGATCCCCAATCATAAAATTAGTCTCTTCATAAGGCAAACCCTTCCATTCAGTCAAATACAAAAAATAGGCTTAGTTCCTTGGTGTTTTGGGGGCCTTAGTGTCTAAGATGCACTCCAACCTTGGTGGGAAGTCTTGAACCCACTATTCATCTGCACATACCTAAGAAATCACATCATGACCTGCAACAACAATCACTTGTAAAGAGTACAAATCAAAAACTAGATCTGGAGCCTTGAAATCAAGTGCTCCTTTGTTCACATTTGCCCCTTACTTGCATTTGTCATCTCCAACCTGTAGCTACTTCCTTTCTTCTTGATAGATGAAATATAATTCCATATCACCTTGCTTCCCTTCCATATCTTGATTCATTTTTACCTTAGGCCGCTTACCCATCAAGTTGGAAATCTCAACAAAAAAATTGTCTTCCTTCTTTATCTCTAACTAGTAGGATACCAAACACGATTCCTTGATCAGTTTCACTACCCTCAACTACAAGAAGCAAATCAGATCTAACTCCCAATATATCCTTGTGAAATGTTTGCAATGGAAGTGTATAGCCTTTACCTTCAATGGAAAAGAGAAAAGAGTAAGTTTTACTTTCCTTTTCAATGCCATCAATTATCAGGTTTGGAAGGGGCTTGGATTGAAAATCAACAATACCACTCTTACCACCCAAACCTACAATATTCAATGTTGCTCTCTCCTTGAGGTCTACATAATTAACAAACCTTTCCTTTCCTCTATTCATTTCAGTTTGCAATACCAAAAATGGAACCTCTTGTTTGAAATTGAATCTCTCAACTTCATCTTGTGTAGAGTTACCTTTCCCAAACTACCTAAGCAATGCAAATAGACATTGGGTTGCATCCTCATATCTCATTTTCCAATGTTGAATGTCTGCAATCACATGGAAGGGTTTTTGTTCCCATCCTAGAAATATTGTATGAGGACTAGTACCTTCCCTTTGAGTATCATCTATTATCAAATTAACATGCTCTTGCAACAAGTCTTGAACCTCTAATGGAAATTGATCAATCCTAGCTATTGTCATAATAGTCCTAGGTTTACTCACCATTGTATTATCTGCCTCTTTCTTTTTCATTGGTTTCTAAAACTCCTTTGTACCCATTGACATCACTCTAGACTCCACTTGTGGGTTTTGACTTTCATCTTGCAATAGTGTAAGGGTGTAAGAAACCCCATCCTTCTCTATAGCATATGTATTGTTCCTTCCATCGTGAATGGCCTTCCTATCATATTTGGCAAGGCCTTCCCAAAAGAAAATGACACACATCCACTGGTATAATATCACACAAAACTTTATCTTTGTATCCACCTATATGAAACTCAACCCAACTTTGTTCATTTACAAATACTTGCTGACCTTTGTTAATCCAAGAAATAGTATAAGAAGTTGTATGAAGGATTCTTTTTAACTTTATCTTTTCAACCATTTCAACAGAGACCAAATTGTTTGTGCTACCTGAATCAATCACTACTTTGTAACACTTACCCAAACACTTACATGTGGCTCTAAAAAGAGACTTTCTTTGTGGAGGTTCCTTCTCCATTGGCACTTTTATCAAATTTCTTCTCACCATGAGAGACTCACCAACTTCTAGATCAACATTATGCGATGAATAATGCACACTTTCATTGTCCTCTGCTTGTGCAAGTTGATTTCTTCTTTCTCCTACAAATGAAGTAGTGTAATTATTTTCAGTACATGTCCATGCTTGATGGCCTACATATTTGTTGAATGCATAACATTTCCCTTTAAATCCACTTGAACCACCTCTTTGGCCTCCAAATATGCCCCTTGAATCTGATCTACCTCCTCTAAATCCACCTCTTGAATATGCAACTTGTTCTTGGACTTTACTTTCCTCTCCTTGACTCTTATATGACTATCCTGAATCAAAAAATACTCCTCTTCCTCTATAATTTCTTCCTCTGCCTCTACCTTGCTTCTCTTGCCTTCTCTTCAATTTTTCTTCAGCCTTGAAGGCCAATTGGTAACACTCTTCCACCATTCTGGGAGTGGTGAGGCTTAATTCATCTTAGAGGTTGTATCTCAGCCCATTCATATATCTTGCTACTATTTCTTCATCATCTCCTATATGACTTAACCTTATACTCAATTTGTAAAATTCCTCTGTATAGGTTTTCACATCCATCTCCTTTTTCTTGAGATTTTGAAGCCTCTTAAACAACTGAATGGTGTAGTCACTGGGAAGGAATTTTCCCTTGATTTTAGCAACCATCCTATCCCAAGAGGTGATTTGAGACTTCCCTTTCTTTCTCCTTTCACATTGTACATAATCCCACCAAAGAAAGGCATGGCCCTTTAATTTTTTCTTGGAAAACTTCACCCTTTGATCTTCTGGCACATCCTCATAGTCAAAGTAGTTATCCAATGCTCCTATCCAATCTAGGAGCTCTTAACTATCCATCTTTCCTCCATACATAGTTAAATCCATCTTGATCTTATGATCATCTCCCTTAACCAATCCTCAAGCCATCAGGATCCATCTCTTCTTTAGACCCTTGGGAACTTTCCTCTTCCTTTTCTTCTTGGTCACTCAAATCTCCTATGACCATACCACTCTTCTGACTTTTTTCCAGGGTAGCAAGCCTCTACTTAAACTCTCTCATCTCTCTAGCATACTTTTCATTCTCTCTAGCATTTTTTTCCTTCAACTCACTCACTTCTCTAGCAATGAAATTCCCTTTTGGAGGAATTTTGTTTTTCTTTCAAATTTTCCTTCAACTCACCCACTTCAGATTAGACTTGTGCTCTGATACCAATTTGATGCAGAGGTAGGGAATATTTTAAGGTTTCAACATCACAAAGAAACATTTGAAGTTGTCTTGTTCAAAGCCACCATTGATGCAAACTAGGTCCCACCCCTATATGAGTCCTTAATGCTTCAAATAGGTTGTCCAGCACCAGGAGGTCCCTAACTGGGTTGAGAATGATAAGCACCAAATGATGCAATTGCACAAGAACTTAAAGTTAGCTAGTTGGAGTGGTTCCCTTGTCAAACAGACTCTAGGCCTAGTAGGACAACAAAATGAGTTTTGTTTAACAGAACTTGAAGGGAAAACCTCAAACCCACAACCTAAAATTTGTTTTGGATGCCCTTTTGAAAGTTCTAGAATATATTCAAAATTTATGTATGGTTGTTTTGTAACACAAGGAGCCTCTAAAATTGACTGCCCATTGCTAACAAGGCCTAAAAGGTTGAAACAAGGTTGCAAACACTAGGGCTTGGTCACTAAATCACTAAGTCTTGAGATCCCCAAACTCTCTCCTTGCTCTAGAAGGGCCCTCATACATCTACCAACATGCTCCAATTTCCACCTTTGCATTTTTCCATCCTCTTACCATAAATAGCCACTTTTTCTATGTCTTCTTAGTCTAATACATGAAGATATTAGACCTCTAAACCCTCCTAGCATGTGCCAACCTTTTCCTCTACCCCTACAACTTGGAGAAAAAAATACCTAGCCTATTCCAATCCATTCCACCAAGTTTGAATATTTTTCATTGGTGGAATGGAGAGAAACTCATCTTATTTACCCAAAACCAACCTTAAACTAGGGCTTTAGGCAATTTTCAGAAAAAAGTGCTCTCACTCAAAATTTGATGAAATCAGATGAAACAAAGTGCAATAGGAAATAGAATAAATACATCATGAAATCCAATATATATTAAAGCACTCTCAGGTCGTACGGACCCGTACAATTCTGAGAAAAAATAAAGAAAGACTTGAAAATGCAAGAAAACAAAATTTTATTGTTGTTCAATCTCCAAAACAATCACCAGAACCTTGTCCCAGCCTCAATAAGGCCTATTTAAACATTTTCCAACAAAACCAAACCATTCTCCAACTACTTTTCAAATACCAATGGTTCATCTTCCCTTTAGACACAAAAATGTAAAAGTTGCTTGTGCAATGTTGACAACATTTGACACTTTTTACAAAAGGACCCTAATTCACTCATATGGACTCAAATTTGACAAAAACACCTAAAACATGGTCTTTAGAGACCTTATTACATGGATATAACATAGACTAGAAAAAAATTTCCATCTTGACAAGTTTGAGGCATGACGACACACCTAGGTGCCTCTACAACACCTACTAATCAATTGCCAAATATTCTTTTAACATCTAATCAAACCAATCATGTCTTATGGATACATCTTTCCTACAATGAAAATTTATCAATCATGAGCACATCTTTTCTGGCAAGGAATTTGACAATTGTTGATCTTTTTTATCTTTGATTCTTTTATTACTTGATTTATCTTACTGTCTTATTTCAATGTTCCTCAAGGATTTCTTAAAATGATTTAGAGGATAAAGAATGGGGAAAAGTCATTTCTTTAGTATATCATGTTTGTGGAATTTTTTTAAGCATTTCAATGAAAGGTATGTTTCCTTGTGTGTATTGGACTAGATTCGAGCATTAACAAATCACCTTATGTATATAAGATTATAAATTACCTTTATGCATTAGGATTATCATTTTGCAAAGCTATGTTTCCTACATATTCAAACAAGGTTCTATCATGTCTAGTATGTTTAAGAACAATCCTTGTTTGTTGTGTCTTAGTCCTGACAAAGGATACTAAAATTTTTAAGGTTTGTCTCAACTTGGTGTACATATATCCACCAGTTATATATCAAAAAAATTAGGCAAACAAAACAGATGTCACCATCACAACTCATGGCTTGGTGTGCATACATCTACTTGTCACATAACAAAATGCTTTGTGATGATAAAAAAGCATAAAATAGAAAGCACCTGCTATATCAATCCATTTCTATCAATTTACATCACTCATCGATCAACATTCACTATCTTATCACTATCTTTCTTCTATACTGATCTTTCTTCCACTACCAAGTCTTTCATATTCTACTCTTTCCATTTTCCTCCATATCTATCACATCTTTCTTATTATTTTTGATATCTTAACAGAACAATTTCATTCTTTTATTAAACTCTCAAGGGGGCATCCTACATTCATTTCTTCATTTCACTGGGGTAAACTGGGGCATATCTTCACTTTCTTTGAAACAATGCTATTAAAGTGCATTGTCTCAAAGAGGGGAAAATGCAGACACCTAATTCTAACTAAATTATTAAATTAAATATCATTTTTACATCATCCTGATAATTGAATAATTTCATATTATTTGATTAAATTCATAATCTCTATTCCTCTATATTAATTAAATAATTAAGGTTATTTAATTAATTTATTAATTATTCCTCTATTCATATATATTAATTAAATAATTAATGTTATTTGATTAATTTACTAATTGTTCTCCTATTCTAAAGTCTAATTAAATATTTTATTATTATTTAATTAATTGTCCATTTCCCACTTCCTAAATTAAATATTTTTTTAATTATTAAATTAATTCATTTATCTCTCAACATTTTCTTCTTCCAAAATAGATAAAATCATTTATTTTATTTATTAAGTTCAATGTTGCACATGTCAATAATAACTAAATTTATTTAATTATTAAATACTCATGCAATTTCCACCCCACCTACTGACTGAGACTTACTCTCAGTCCACTAACCAATAAAATCCACTTCACTCCCACTCACTTTGAGTTCTCTAAGAAATCAATTCAGTCCACTAACCATCAGTCTGAGTTAACACTACAATCAATCCCATTAAATGAATCATGCAATTAGTTAACTAAAATCACGTAGTCACATAATTGACCCTCAATTCCTCTCATCAATTATCAACCATTGATCTTCTCAATCTCTCCTTTGATCTTGACCAGTGATTGGTGTCATCGAATATCTATAAATATAACCATCATATCAATCATTTTTTATCTCAGGTCACACAAGAAAACTATACTTGTATTTTGGAGGTGTTTTTATGCTATTGTGCTAAATACAAACCTAAGAGCAAAGACTACCATACCATTTCTCCTAAGGTGAAATATAGGAGAGCAATGGAGCTACATGTAGGGTAGATTGTATTGGTTTTCATAATTATTTTGAATCAATTTACTTTGTTTACTTTATTGTTGTGACTTGTAATTGTGATTCTCATTTAATCATTGATATATGGTTCATGTTTTACAATCATGATATTTTAAGGTCTTACAAGTATAACACCATGTAAATTTGAGCATGTGCTTGATAGGCATTCTATAACCTCAAGCATCTAGGAAAAGTGCATAATATTCTTGGGTGATCCCACAAAGCTGGTTTACAATTTCTGGGAGGAACTGATTTTTGCTGAAATCGCATATTTTTAGAAAATATAATGATTTAAGCCTTAAAAGGTTCCATTTAAAGAATTTCAATTCAAGAGGGTTTGATCAAACTACCTTAAATCAAACCCCCTTGGGTAGAACCCCGCTAGTTTTAAACCATACCTATAATAGAGTCTCCTTTACACCTATCAAAATACTAATAAAAAACCACTTTTGATTAACATTTTGGGGGATCAAATGAATTCATTTAAAATTTATTTTTTATAAGTATGTCCTTATTATAAGCTTCCCAAAAAGTATAATTTTAAATAAATTTAATTTTATTATTATATTTATTTTTTATTTCTTGTGTAGGTTTTTCACAAAATCAAGCTCTATGCTCTACACATGTGGAAAAATAGAGATTATTAAAATATAATAAAATATTAGTGCACCAAATATTGAAGTCCTTGATCCAACAAAGAAAAAATAATTGAATTTTGATACATACAAAAAAAGTTACATGTTATACTCGCGCTATGTCTGAATTATAATTGGTTTGAATTTGAAACTTGATTAAAGAAAAAATATTCAATACAAAACTATCTAACCAAGTGGAAGCACTACATATCAGAGTTACGAATCTAAATTTGAAAGAAATATAATTTTATCCTTCATGGAAAAAAAATTATGTGTTATATGGTGAGCATCACTTTTTAAAAATGTTATTTTATGAAAAAAATTAGTTTTTGAGGAAGATGGAAAAAGAAGTGCAATCTAATTCCAAAAAAATTGAAAAAAATATATTTAGAATCTATAGAAAAAATGTCATGAAACTATAGTTTGCATCATCTTCAAATTCCTCACGGTTTAGTCGCTATAGGTGCCTGAAAGTGAAGATTAAGTTAAAAAAAATTATTCCAGTGTCTAGTTTGGCCAAAAATTGTAAACCACTATTGTGGGATCACCCTCTTATACTAATCTTCATCTACCTTATATTGATTTTATATTTCATTTCTCAAATGGGATCATCATTAGATGAAGTGGGCTATTAAATGTTTTGGAAATCCCTTCAGGAGTTAAATTAGCATAAACTCTACCTTCTTTAATCACCAACCTCCTATCCATATCATAATAGTGAATACACTTAAGGACCAAATATAGTGCCTCTATAGCCATAGAAAACCCAAATTCCATTTGAATTCCACCCCTTGATTCATTCTTTACAAATGTACCCACAACTTGACCAATTACCAATTTTTAAAATTCTCAAGCTTCGAAATTCCCTAGGTGGGTGTTTGATATAGTCTCAGATGTGGGATGGGGGAAGTGGTCCATGGAACTCATCCTTAACCTTCTTCAATATTTGTCTCATAGCTCCTACATTGAGTTAGAAAAGTACCCATGACTACCCAATTACAAACTAGGGTTTCCACTATTTTACGCTAGGTTAGGGTTTGAGTTTTACCAAAATATCTAACATATACAAAAATTACCATAATTGAAATATTTTTCTATTTGAATTGAAATAAGATTCATATCAAACTTGATGGAACTTCAAAAATTCTGAAGAATTTTAAGTACCCCATGGGTTTTTTCTGCATTTTAAAAACCCTTGTCCCCATATGTGAGTAGGGTTTTTCTTTTGAAATCTTTCGAGTCTTCTAATGGCACATTGACCCGTTCTACCAGTTTCCAGCTCCTTAAGTCATTACTTGAGCCATCATGTACATTCGACTACCAACCCCTTTGGTTTTGAGCACTAGTCACCTAGTCAGTTGTTGATTTTAGTTGCATCCTAAAGTCGAGTGTTAAATTTTCCCAAAATGACTTAGGCTTAAGTCATCCATTTGCAAGGGTCAAATCACCATCGACCTAATATTGGCCCCTTATTTAATGCTAACCTTACCATGTATGCAAGTTTAATGATTCAAGGTCATGGGAAGAGATCCTGACCATACCCCGCCAACTTGCAGACGAAAAATGATAGCTAGTTATGTAGTGGAGGACAACGAGATGAAGACATGTGTCCTCATACAGACATGGGGCCCATCCTCTACTATCTAGCTCATTTCCTGTGGTCTTCAACTGATGACCAAGATTGAATGACAGGGGATAATCACTACCATTCCCTACTGGCTCACGAGAAAAATATGAAGGCACATTAAATGCCACGAGATCAACAAGATACCGACACGTGGATCAATCCACCCAATTCATGAGATAGATGAAGCTTCCTGATGGAGAAGTTATTATCTGAGGTGGGTTAACGCCATTGGCTGAAGATAAATCAATGAAGCACTGCTGGATTTCAAACCTAGTCAGCCTAATGTGAGTTGTTTGATCTATCATCTCATCATGAGATCAATGACAAACATTCGAAGTTGATAAATTGGCACGTGATAGCCATTTCATTTTGAAACCATTTGTCATTAATGATCTACTCTCTGTAGGTGTGATCAAATTGATCTTTGTGCATGTGGAAACTTAATTTTCATCAATCATGAAGTATGATATGCAGATTTACATGCATTTGGGAATTAAACAGTGACAATATGCATGCCAACAAATTTCCCATTTTGTACGTGTGTTTTTCATTGAGAATCAATGATTGATATCATCATATTGTTCAATAAATAGAAGTGTCGAGTTGCTATTTTCACCATAGAAATTAGTTGTCAAGTCATTGAGTTTTTGTAGAGAGCCGAGGTTACAAGTGTGGATTTTCTAGTGGCAGAATGAGCAAGACTAGTGCTTCATCAGTTTTGGTATGGAGGTCTTCTCGACTAAATTCACAAAGGTCCCATGATGAAGACTTGAAGCGAAGGAAATGCACTCATGAGGATACCCAAGGGAAGGGATTTGTACCTATTGCTACCTGGTACAACTATCATTTGAAAGGCCAAGCCGAGAGCTCGAAGGCAGTAGGAGAAAAAGGAGAAGAAACTATTGGGCCCTTCAGCAGAATTTAGTAGAAGCTTTGATATGTCATGGATCCTTTGGATGACAAAACTCTCCCATTAACATCATAGAGAGCTCATTGGAAACCAAAATGGAGATAGATTCCAGCTACCATCAATATCTTGAGACCCTGGGTTGAGCTCCATCCCCTAGAGTTGAGGTGTTTTTCGTTCAGCCTTTAGTGGTCAGGACTCCTAGTAGGCGTGATGGTATTGTGCTAAAGCAAGACAAGGATGAGGAAGGGTTTGAGGTTTCATCTCCAACCATCACTATGACACAAAGTGGGCATGTGTATTGTGGTGTGTGTGTTGTTGGTGGAAGGTCTTCTAGTTGTTGATAAGGTGGTGGTGAAATGAATTTTTTGTGTTGATTGGTAATTTATGTGGCAGTATTTTTCTTTGCATGCACAACTACTTTTTGGGGTGTTGGATGCTAACTATGTGCCCTTGCGATAGTCTAAACGTTGGTTTTACTACTTACATGGCGGTTGAGGGAAATTTTAGCAATACTTTATTTCTTCCATATGGCGGTTGTTACAAGTATGGTTTCCCCATTTCAACAGAATCATTATGTGGGGAATTTTGAAATGCAATTTAAATTTGATGTGAATTGAAATTTTGTAATGTAACTACATTTCAAGCCAAAAGCTTGTTGGCTCCCTTGTTCTATAAAAGGGAATTCAGGGCTCATTTGCAAGGGTTCTAACTTTTTGATTCTTTAGGTCTAATATGGAAAAGAGTAGAAAATAGTAGAATACCAAAAAAATAGGATAGTGGAATTGTCTTGGTTCTAAACAATGTGTATGAAAAACTTAAAGATTTTTGTAGAAATTACTGATATCGAAAGTAAAATCCATACATAGTTCATCTACTCTTCTCTCTAAACCATTTTGCAAGTTTTGGATATAATATCAAGTGTATTTTGTTCATCTTCGAATGTTTCATTTGAATGCATGTCTTCATTTCTTCTTTGGTTCAATGAATCAACTAAATGTTTAAATGAGGTCATGAATTTGTAATGATTTATTGAGAATTTGGTAAGAAGTGATGTATTATGTGCAAATATTTTTCATAACATAATTCCTTATGGAAATAGTCCACCATTATTATATTTAAAGAATTTATTAATGACAGGTTGTAAGATGCATGAATCCATTGCCCAATTGATGAAGACCCTAGTCTATTTGTCATGGTATTTTCCTTTTGAATGATAATAATATATTAGAGCATCGATTCAGGGTTAGAATACAATTCTTTTAAAATTTATCTACAATGAAGCATGTATGTGAGAGATTCTCCCTGTTCCTGGTAAATTGATGGATATTTGCTTGAAGACCAGCCAACCTTTGAGTGAATTATGTTATTTACCCCTTATAGGAACCTATCTATGATTTTCTATGTCATTCATTAAAATAGTCAAATAAAATGCTAAAAAGAATACCCTCCTATGTCCCACAGAGCCTAAAGTGTAGAAGATTGCAGTCTTCGACTAGATCTTGTCAGTTGGCCATTCACTTTAAGGGTCTTGAATATAGGAGTTGGCTACTCTTTAGAGATTCTTTAGGTGTACTAGGAAAAACACCAACTGAATGGAAAATATGCTGGGGAATTCTCATTCTCCAAACGCATATATGAAATGCAGAGTCAAAGGGTGAAGCAAACCTGAACATCTTGATTGGAAAATAACAAATTATTGAACCTATTAAATATTTTGAGTGTAGCAAAGATTGAAGGATATGAATGTGACTCTGTTGTGGAAGATAGTTCAGAACGTAAAATACTTGTAAAGAAACTTCATCTCACTTGAAGATCAGTCCTCTGAAAAGAGGTGGCGACTCTAGCTCAAAGAACTTGTTAAAGCATACATCAATTGATTGGATCTGCAATTTACAAGGCAAAGGATAGTCACCTACTGCAAGTTACCAGGTATTTTCATAGAATTTGAAGAAATAGGAGGGTATTATTAGTAAATCAAGATAAATTTCCCATACTTGAGATGTAAATGATTCCCTGATGAGTGAATTAGCACTAGATGATGGAATGCTAGTAACATTTAACATGCTTTTGCGTAGAAATTAAATTCTCATATCTTGATAAAGGGAGCATGTCAAATTGTTAGATCTTAGGTAGAATTTGTAAGAAGTACATATGCTGAAGGCTTAGGATCATATTTTGTGAAAGGAATTGGGTTAATATTGTATGTTCACCTGGTATATTCTCAATTCCTTTTCAAGAATTAAGGACAAGCTATCAATTCACATCATCTAGCATAAATATGGAAAAAAGCATGCAAGGTGAATAATCATTGTCTCACCAAAGCAATTTTAGTACTGATAGGTACAAGGCTATTAGCTTTGAAAATATCTATGGTTACCCAAATATGGTACCACCTAAGGTTAGGGACAAAATACCAAGATTCAGCGATGAAAATCCAGAGTCAGCAAGCAAGCATGTGCAAGAATTTGTTGATGTGATGGGTGATTATGAGATAGACCCTGAAGATGTGGTTATGAAGCTATTTGTTCAATCCCTAAAAGGAGACGCAAGAGACTGGTTCTCTTTTTTCCCTTCTTCCTCTGTACATTTTTGGAATGAAATTAAGGCAGCCTTCATGGACTAATTTGGTGAAAGGATAAACCCAAGTGTTGCAAGAAATAATTTCATGGAGATTTCTAGGGATAAGGGGGAATCAGTCCTTGCTTTCAACCTTGAATTTTCCAAGGCCGTAAGGGAAATCCCTGAACACATGAGATCAAATGATGCAAAGTGTTTGGTTGTGTATTTAGGAGCATTTGATAGTAAGATGAGCTTCTTGTTGAGAGATAAAGATCCTACTACTTTACAACAATCTTTCCAAGAGGCTATGAACATTGAGAATAATTTGAAATACTCAATCATGAGAGGACCTATGATTGCTAGCAGTAGTTCTAATAGTATCCAATCTATTGAACCAAGAAGATTAGGAAGTAAAAATGTTTGTCAAGAAAAGGAGCCCATAGATATTGCATCTACATTACTCCCACTAGGTGCAAAACATGAGCAAGTGTCAACCTCACATCAACCAAGGAAGGGGATGGTTGACTTGATTTTCTCTGTTAGAAAGTTGTATGAAATGAAAAGACATGTAAATGAGTCACCATATGACTTGTTTTCAAGATTCTTCGATGTTCTAATGGAGATACCCAAGAGTTTTAGGCCTAGTGATTTATTGTGCATTAATTTGTTTTGTGAAGCTTATATATCAGGATCAAGCCAGTGGTCTGAGAATTAGAAGCCTCATAGCCTTGATCAAGTAGTGGATTGGATTAACACTATGGAAGAAATTGAGCATGGTCATATGCCCCTAGTTTTTTCCCAAAATGTGGGAAATAAATGCCATAGTGAGGAGGATCAAAGGCTAATACTGATAGATCAAAGAGAAGCATCAGAGTCTGAGCAGCTAACTGTTGAATGTTTTTATTTCACAAGCAACATAGAAGCAAGTGCATGTAGTAGTGATGAGGATGAAGAGACAGAGTGTGAGAACAAGGAGTTAGTACCTAATTATCTTCCTTGGGATGTCATAAGATATGAGAAAACACAAGAGGTACATGGTGAAATCTCACAAATTGATTCAACAAAGACTAATCATGCACCAGTCAGCGATGGGAATACACTTGGTTTCAATTATATGGCAAAAATGAGGAATAAAAGTGATTAGATCGAGTTTGGACAGTCTTCTATTGAATATGATTCTTCTTATGAGGTTGAGATGGAATCCTTGGCTTCTAGTAGGTGATATGTTAATAGCCTTGAGGGTGTGTGTTTCCTAGGCAGTGAACAATTATCTTCATGTGAAGAATTCTCTAAATTTGGGTCAATTATCGTGAATGAAAATGATGAGGAGGATGTTGAGAATGTTTCTCTTTGTTCTTCAAGTGATTCCACTAAATTTGAATGCACTGATGATCAAAATTATTGGAATCCTGACACTAAAGAAGATGAGGTACATGCAACTATCATGAAGGTATGGAAAAATCCTTTATTTGATGAACCTGCATTAGACAATGAGGTTATAAATGATAATTCCTATCTTTTTGAAGATACCTCTGATGAGTATTTAGAAAGTACTACTAGTGGATGTGTTATGGATGGTACACACAATAATCAAGGTGATATTAAGGTTGGAAACTTTTCCTTTAAAAACGTCACCCTAGACTTGGCAATCCCCCAACTAAATGGAGGATCTGGCAACACAAACATTGGTGAAATGGCTTCCAAACATGTGATTGAGAAAATTGTACTTGATAAGTATCAAGAGAATTCCTTAGACTTGTTGGAGTCTAAATGTGGCAATAGCTCACAAGATAAAGAAGCTCAAGACTATGATGTTAGCTTTGAATGTAGCATGGATGTCAAAAAGGATGTGGATGATTATGTTAATTTTCCTATGGTGACTAGCTATGTACTTCAAAAGATAATTGAAATGTTAGTTATTCATGTTTCATGTGATAGTACTTGCCTTGATATAAAAGGAATTCCACTCTTAGGAGACCAAGAGGTGAATCAAGATAAAGGCATGGACACTTAGACAACATTATTTTATGTTAAGGAGAAGGAATTATTTGATGATTTTGTAGAACATGTTAGTATTGTAGGATTATTTCATCCATGCGAGGAGCAGTTCAAAGGAATAGATAACTAGGGGAATGATATAAGTCAGTATGAAGTTGTAATGGAGTTTTTTGTAGATGCTCCCTATCTTATGGACCTTATCATGGAACTTATTTCATCTCATGAAGACAACACTTGTAACAAACAGATGGAGGATAGACCTGATCATGTTTTTCTTCTCCCTGATCTTATTAAAGATTGGTCAAGTAGAGGCCAAAGTGTCTACAAAGTTTTCAAATTTGATGAGCAGGTGGGATGTGATTTTACACTTCATATGACTGTGGAGTATGAGGGTTTCATCTTCCCAGTCTAGTTTGATGAATCTATTATGGAGAAGGATAAGTGTGGTAAGGTTACACAAATGTCATAGGAAGTGTTGATTGTGATGGTGCTAATAGCTTGGAATTGCATAATGTTCATGTGGACCCATTGTCAGTAAAACAAGCCAAGGTGTTTGATAGAGGAAATAATTGTCCCTGAATTTTGGGGGCCAAGGGCCTCCAATTTATGGAAGTAAATTGCAATGTGTATTTTGTAAATAGTGTACATAGGCTGGTCTAGTGTGTTTGCATTTTGCTGTGTCAGCTTGCCTTGTCTGGGCATGCTCCTAGGTTTTGGTCTTCTACCTTGGTCTGCTCCAACCTGAGATTTAGATTCTTGCTATACCCAATGGGGGTATACATCCCTGAGCATGAGCCATTAGTGGAGCTTCCAAAATTCTAAATAATTTTAAGTACCCCATGGATTTTTTCTGCATTTTAAAAACCCTTGTACCCATATGTGAGTAGGGTTTTCTTTTGAAAGCTTTCAACTCTTCTAATGGCACGTTGACCCATCCTACTAGTTTCTAGCTCCTTAAGTCATTTCTTGAGCCATCGTGTATGTTCAGCTACCAGCCCCTTTGGTTTTGAGTGTTGGTCACCTAGTCAATTGCTGATTTTAGTTGCATCCTAAAGTCGGGTGTTAATTTTTCCCAAAATGACTTAGGCTTAAGTCATCCATTTTCAAGGGTCAAATCACCATCGGCCTATAATATTGGCCCCTTATTTAATGCTAACCTTTCTGTGTATGCAATTTTAATGATTTGAGATCATGGGAAGAGATCCTAACCATACCCCACCAACTCGTAGATGAAAAATTCTAGCCAGTTATGCAGTACGAGGACAACAAGATAAATACACATGTCCTCATATGGACATGGGGCCCATCCTCTACTATTTGTCTCATTTCTCGTGGCCTTGAACTAACAACCAAGATTGAATGACAGGGGATAATCACCACCATTCCTTGCTAACTCATGAGAAAAAGATGAAGGAACATTAAAGGCCGCAAGATCAGTGGATCCTGACACGTGGATCAATCCACCCAATTTGTGAGACAAATGAAGCTTCCTGATAGAGAAGTTATTATCTGAGGTGGGTTAATGCCATTGGTTGAAGACAAATCAATGAAGCACTACTGGATTTCAAACCTAGTCAGCCTAATGTGAGTTGTTTGATCTTCCATCTCATCATGAGATCAATGACAGACATTCAAAGTTGATAAATTGGCATGTGATAGCCATTTCATTTTGAAACCATGGGACATTAATGATCTACTCTTTGCAGGTGCAATCAAATTGATCTTCGTGCGTGTGGAAACTTAATTTCCAGTAATCATGAAGTATGATATGTATATGTCCATGCATTTGGGAATTAAATGATGACAATATGCATGCCAACGAATTACCTAGTTTACACATGTTTTTTTCATTGAGCATTGATGATTGATATCATCACATTGTTCAATAAATAGAAGTGGTGAGTTGTTATTTTTTCCATAGAAATTAGTTGTCAATTCATTAAGTTTGTGCAGAGAGACAAGGTTATGAGTGTAGATTTTCTAGTGGCAGAATGAGCAAGACTAGTGCTTCATCAATTCTAGTACGGAGGTATTCTCAACTAAACTCACAAAGGTCCCATGATGAAGACCTGGAGTGAAGACAATGCATTCATGATGATACATAAGGGAAGGGATTTGTGCCTATTGCTACTAGGTACAACTATCGTCTGAAAGGCCAAGCCAAGATCTTAGAGGCAGTAGGAGCAAAAGGAGAGGAAAATGTTGGGCCCTCCAGTAGAATTCAGTCGAAGCTTCAATATGGTCATGGATCCTTTGGATGACAAAACTCACCCATTAACATCACAGAGAGCTTGTCAAAAACTAAAATAAAGATAGATTCTATCTACCATCAGTATCTCGAGACCCTAGGTCGAGCTCCATCCCCTAGAGCTGAGGTGTTGTCCGTTCAACCTTTAGCAACCAGGACTCCTAGTGAGCATGATGGTGTTGTGCTAAAGTGAGACAAGGACGAGCATGATGGTGTTGTGCTAAAGTGAGACAAGGACAAGGAAGGGGTTGAGGTTTCATCTCCAACCCTTGCTACGACATGAAGTGAGTGTGTGTACCATGCTATGTGTGCTATTGGTGGAAGGTCTTTTGGTTGTTTAAAAGGTGGTGGTGAAATTAAATTTTCGTGTTGATTGGTAATTTATGTGGTGGTTATTTTTTCTCTATGTGTGCGACTGCTTTTTGGGGTGTTGGATGTTGACTATGTGTCATTGTGGTATTTTGAACGTTGATCTTGCTGCTTACATGGTGGTCAAGGGAAATTTTGGTGATACTTTATTTCTTCCATATGGCGGCTATTACAAGTATGGTTTCCCCATTTCAACAGAATCACTATGTGGGGAATTTTGAAATGCAATTGAAATTTGATCCGAATTGAAATTTTGTAATGTAACTGCATTTCAATCCAAAAGCTTGTTGGCTCCCTTATTCTATAAAAGGGAATTCAAGGCTCATTTACAGGGGTTCTAATTTTTTGATTCTTCAGGTCTAATATGTAAAAGAGTAGAAAATAGTAGAATACCAGAAAATAGGATAGTGGAATTATCTTAGTTCTAAATCTTGTGTATGAAAATCTTAAAGAGTTTTGTAGAAATTACTGGCATTGAAAGTGAAATCCACACATAGTTCATCTACTCTTCTCTATAAACCATTTTACAAGTTTTGGATATAATATCAAGTGTATTTTGTTCATCTTCAAATGCTTAATTTGAATGCATGTCTTTATTTCTTCTTTGGTTCAATCAATCAACTAAATATTTAAATGGGGTCATGAACTTGTAATGATTTACTGAGAATTTGGTAAGAAGTGATGTATTATGTGTAGAGAGTTTTCATTATGCAATTCCTTATGGAAATAGTCCATCATTATCAAATTTAAATAATTTATGCATGACAGGTTGTAAGATGCATGACTCCATTGCCCAATTGATGAAGACACTAGTCTATTTGTCATGGTATTTTCCTTTTGAATGATAATAATATATTGGACAGTCAATTCAAGGTTAGAATACAAATCTTTTAAAATTTATCTACAATGAACATGTATGTTATGAAATAACTTGCACAATAGAAGAATATGATATGAAATATGCTGCAAATACTTGATAATAACTGAGAATAACAAGCCACTTCAAGGGGGAAAACCTCCAATTATCTCTAATGAGAATACACTTCACAACTTGATGATGAAATAAGACTCACAACCTCCTATATATACCTATTTATGCCTAGGATATCACCTAGGCCAACTTAGACACACCTATATAAGTCTTAGGCTGACCTAAACAACTAAATAACAATATACTAATGATAATATGACTTAATAGAGAGTTAAGATAGCCACAAGTTGACTATTCATAACCCGATGTACACTAATATTAAGGGCGTAGCATGCCCCCCTTCTTCAAAGAAGCATTTTCCTCAATGCTAATCAAGTTTGGATTCTTTTGAATGAACTCCTTGTCCTCCCATGTGGCATCTTCAACTGGTAAATTCTTCCATTGGATGAGATACTCAATGAGAGTTCTATTCCTCAGCTTCTTTGTGTGTGTTTTGACGAATGCACTCTAGTTCCAAAATTATTCTTCCTTCTTCATTGAGCTCTGTAGTGTTTTTTGAGTGGGAATATTATGCCCAATGACCTTCTTCAAATAGGAAACATGAAAAACTAGATGTATCTTTGTTGTTGGTGGAAACTCTAGCTTGTAGGCAACACTACCATCTTTGCATGATTTGGTATGGACCATAATACCTTGGAGACAACTTATTATTCTTTTTTGTTGCTTTAGTGAGATTTGCTTATAAGGTGCAATCTCAAGAAGACCCAATCCCCAACTTCAAAACTTCTTTCACTACGAAATGTTGGTATGCCTGTTGTTTCATTTGATTTTGTGCCATGGCTAAATTCCCTTGAGTCCTAAAGTACTTGTTGTTGATGAAGCAAGTGGTCTTCTACTTTGAACTCTTGGTGACACCTTTATTGATGATGTGATGGAAGGAGGATGATATCCATAAAGTGCCAAAAATGGAGACATTTTTGATGAGCTATGAAAAGAAGTGTTATAACACCATTCTATAAAGTGGTATCCAACCTACCCATTGAGACCGTTTCTCGAAGTGAAACAACGTAGATATCCTTAATAGTCCATTCCATGATAGTCTTAATTTTGTTAGGGTCCACCTTTACTCCTTCATGTGAAACTATGTGTCCCAAAAACTCCACCTCTTAAGATCAAAAGCACACTTGGATGGCTTAGCATAGAGTTTATGATCTTCAAGTATTTGCAATGCTTGATCCACATGTTGCAAATTTTCTTCCCAAGTCTTTCTATAAATCAATATATCATCAAAGAATACTAACACAAACTTTCTCAAGAACTTCTTAAAAATGGAATTCATCAAACTTTGGAATGTAGATGGTGCATTGGTAAGACCAAATGGCATCACCAAAATTCATAATGACCCTCATGAGTCTAAAATGTTCTTACAAATATCTTCCTCCTTAATCCGAATTTGGTGATAACCAGATCTAAGATCTAACTTGGTAAAATGCATAGCTCCATTCAATTCATCTAGCAAATCATCAATGACTGGAATGGAAACTTATCTTTAATGGTGTACATGTTGAGCACTCTATAATCTGGACACATGTGCCAAGTATCATCCTTCTTAGTACCATCACCACAGGTGAGGAGTAAGCACTTTGGCTATGCCGATAATTCCTACCTCTAGCATCTCTTCAACAATCTTTTCTATCTCACTCTTTTGTATGTGTGGATACCTGTAAGGCCTGATGTTCGGTGGTTGGCTCCTTGGGACTAACTATATGGCATGATCATGATCCCTCTTAGGAGGAAGTCCTTTAGGCATATCTCCAAGAACAACTGAGTGATGATCAATTATAGCTTGCAAATCTGGATGAGTAGGAGTATTAGATTGAGAGACTTCTAATGAACATAGTTGGGCCACAAATCCATCCACTCCTTTCTTAAGCAACTTTTGCATTTGATGAGAGTTTACCATTTGTGGAGATTTTTCCTTCAACCCCTTAGCTCTACTAGCCTTCCTTCCGATTGAAATCTCATGAATAGTTCTTGGAAGTTCATCTCAATGCGTTCCAATGTAGTAAGCCATTGTACTCCCAAACAATATATGTTGCACCCATGGATATCACATACATTGGGGTATCAAGTTGATAATCTCCCATGGATAATTTAATGTTATGACACTTCCCTGAACAAATAACTGTACCACCATCTGCAATCAAAACTTGAAACTCTAGAGTTGGATATATAAAACAATTTAGACGAGTAGCTAACTTTTTGTTGATGAAATTATGAGTACTACCTGAGTCGATCAACACTATTACCTTCTACTTCTTTAAGAACCCCACCACCTTGAGAGTTTGTGGAGCACTAAAACCTGAGAGTTCATGAAAAGAAATGATTGGTTGAGAATCATCTGATTCCTCATTTGACTCCCTTTCATCCTCTAGTATGGGTTCCTCCTCTTCTTCCTCACTTGGTCCTTCAATATAGAACAATTTCTTTTCACTGCATTTATGTCCTTGACTATATTTGCTATCACAATTGAAACACAACCATTTTTCTCTTTTCTCAATTTTCTATGGAGTCAACTTAGTAGGTTGTGTTGAATATCCTTTCTCTCTTGTCACATTAGCCCCTTGATTCTTAGGAATCAAATACTTCTTCTCTACCCTATGTGCTAAGATAAAATACTCATTCATGGAGCTAGGGCTAAACATGTGTACCTCATGTTGAATGTGATCCTTGAGACCACCCAAGAATAAATAATTCAATTTTTTCTCCGTAATTGTATCCACTCTTAAGGATAGATTTTGGAATTGGTGAATATAATCCTTAACTAATCATGTTTGTTGAAGCTTAGCCAGCTGGTTGAAGAAGTTGTCTATCACACTATTGCTATATTATGCTTGGAGTTCCTCCATTAAAATTGACCATGAGACTGTGAGCCCCTTTTTCCTTCGATGAGTGCAAATCCAACAATACCAAATGAATTTATCTAGTTCTAGATATAGGGAAGCCATCGTGACCTTTTTTCCATTTGGGATTTGGTGTACTTAAAAAAAAATCTCCATTTGGTTTATCCATGTTAGAGGATCCTTTCCATCAAACTTTTGCATATCCACCTTTGGAAATAAATTCCTAAATCCCATAGGAGTACTAAAGCTTGTGTCAATGGTAGCTGACCTAGAATTTTCACCTTGGTCGCTTGAGAAATCCTTTCTTGGTTTAGCCATGTAGGTGTTTAACATGTTTTGTATGTCCGATATATCTCTTCTTAGGTCACACATATCCATCTCAATTGAGGAAATTTCTTCCTTGACCATATTGATTTCCTCATTAGGAGTAATATCCTCTATTGTTACCCCATCCTTATTAGGAGTCTTCCCCGGAGTGACAACATTCTTTTTGCCCCTTGTTGTAGGCCCTGTCATGATAGCAACCACTAATTTTGAAATAAATCACACAAATTAAACTTAAATTCTCTAAAAAAATTATTGTAACTTACTAGGGCCAAAATAACTCTCACCTAGAAAATAATCCAAGAAATAAGTGGATTTGTAGCGTGGAGAGTGATAATTGTGAAAAAATTAATTTTTCAATAACTTTCTTATTTCTACTCCAATTCCTCCAATTTTTTACTGTAATCTCCTTTAGTATTTTTAAAAAACCCAATAAAAATTAGACTCCAATTCGACAAGATGTGTGAGATATACAAATTCCAAAATTGTGTAGAAACCTTAATTTTGCAATAATTCGCTTAATTATGCTCCAATTCTTCTTAAATATGGATTGTAGCTTCTTTAATATGTTCTTCAAAAACCCTTTAAAAATCAGAAAAAAAATCTCCAAAATATGAAAGATATGCTCTTCCCAAAATCACCTCCAAAATTGAGAAAAACCTTGCCTCTACGGTGCCAAGATCATGCTCTGATACCACTTGTTATGAAATAACTTTCACAATAGAAGAATATGATATGAAATATGCTGCAAATACTTGATAATAACTGAGAATAACAAGCCACTTCAATGGGGAAAACCTCCAATTATCTCTAATGAGAACACACTTCACAACTTGATGATGAAATAAGAGTCACAACCTCCTATATATACATATTTATGCCTAGGATATCACCTAGGCCGACTTAGACACACCTATATAAGTCAGGCCGATCTAAACAACTAAATAACAATATACTAATGATAATATGACTTAATAGAGAGTTAAGATAGCCACAAGCCGACTATTCATAACCCGATGTACACTAATATTAAGGGCGTAGCAATGTATGTGAGAGATTCTCCATGTTCCTAGTAAATTGATGGATATTTGCTTGAAGACTAGCCAACCTTTGAGTGAATTATGTTATTTACCCCTTATAGGAACCTATCTGTGATTCACTATGTCATTCATTGAAATAGTCAAATAAAATGCTAAAAGGAATACCCTCCTAGGTCCCACAGAGCCTAAAGTGTAGAAGATTGCAGTCTTCGATTGGATCTTGTCAGTTGGCTATTCAATTTAAGGGTCTTGAATATAGGAGTTGGCTACTCTTTAGAGACTCCTTAGGTGTATTGGGAAAAACACCAACAAAACTTTCATAATGTAATTCTATTCCAATTCATGAAAACTCATTAGAATTTACCCATAATCATACTTGGTTTAGTTTCACAAATCACTCAAACCTTTAAAATAGATCATGTTTCACATTCTTTTGCACAAACTCACTTATTGAAAAATCCTCCAAAATATTTGTAATAATGAATTATTTAATATTTCTAATCTACAAAAATTTATGTTGTTCACCAAAAAAACTCTTTGGTTCACCAAATCACTCTCATGCTTGCTTAATTTTTTTCTTTTGTGATAAAATGAGGTGAAAACTTCCTTATAACAATAAAAATCTAAGAAGTTGCATGTAATTAATGTCGAATGCACAAGAAAACTAAGAGGGGGGTGAGTCAATTGTAACATAAAACTTCAAAACCCTCATACACATTCAGATCCACATTCATTTAATAAACCATTTAATCTGTTATGATGATTTATCATGGAAAGCAAATAATAGAAACTAAAACATAATAACACCATACATAAGAGAACATCAGATTTACATGGAAAACCCACGATGGGAAAACCACAGT
This sequence comes from Sequoia sempervirens, assembly GCA_007258455.2. NCBI lineage: Eukaryota > Viridiplantae > Streptophyta > Pinopsida > Cupressales > Cupressaceae > Sequoia > Sequoia sempervirens. The sequence goes on from VDFB02350259.1 coordinate 59,871, forward strand.
GAGGATTAGCTCATAATATAAGTAATATCAACATCGATTACAAGGGCTCACTATCAAAGGGATCATTGCCTAGAAAAAGAAAGGCTCACTGTCAAAAGCTCACTGGCAGAATAGAAAAGAAGATAAAGAATAAAATTACACAAAGAAAACTATCTAAATTCAGTAGAGAATCCACCACAATGTTGCCAACACCTTTGTAGCCTAATTGAAGAATTGTAGACACCTTCTATTCACTACATCTAGTAATCTAACACATTAAAGCTCGCACTGCACTTCTCAAATCCACTCTCTATAGCTCTAAAATTCACATCATACTTGTCTATCTCTTCTATCACACAATCCATCAATAACACAACTCATATTTATACTATCTTCAACCTTGAAACTTTCTCCAAGGTCAGCTATGCACCTCAAACATGCAAATTCAAATTAGTTTGGGGCCAAAACATTCCTTTGGTGGGAAGAAATGAAAGAGGACGACAAAACTCCTTAGCTAGGACCTAAATTCATCCTTACATACTATGACATGCTTCCACAAACAACTAAGCACCTTCGCAAGTACTGTAAACGCCAAGGTCAATTGTTACCTGTGTAAACACCATTAAGATTTTAAGTATATGCTTCCTTTGATCTATCCATAACTCATGAACAAACAAATTTCACCTGAACATCCTCTAGAATATTCCATAAACACCCTAAAATACAACAAACTCCTTCGCAACAAATTTCACCTAAAGAATGTACACACTCAATACATCTAGAAAACTCTTTCATACACTATTGTATGAGAGGGGAACCAACCACGTCAAGGCCCCAGGTCATGGAGAGTAAGGAGCAGAAGCCTACCCTAACTTACCTCACTCTAAAGGGATGTTTGAAATGAGGGATGAGAATGATGAGGACTATAAAGTACTTCAATCACTCTGCAAACCTGAGCTATAGTTTGGGCTAGGAAAGTTGGCCTTTTGGAGTCAGTTTTGTGCCTTAGACAACTCTCTGTCCAAGGAAAGTAGCACAGTTTTGGGACATCAACACGGCACGCTAGCATCTCTCGAGTGCATTGGTGTTTGTATGGCCATAAAATATTGAACACAGAGAAACTACCAAAAATACCTACTAATAGCCTAGCTAGCACAATCTAGATAGTAAAAATAGAATGAGAAAGTATGCAAAGTAGATACTAAAATGATAAAGTAAATAAACTAGAATCAAGGTGACAAAGACAATCTCACAAAAGTGCTTGTTTGCTAGCTAGCTCCAAATGCACGTCCACCTACACACAAGAAAGAGGGAAAATTTGTTGGGGCTGTATAGGGTCATGCCTCAGTCAGACCCCCATTTTGGTGTTTCCACCTCCATGGAAAACCAAATAGAAATGATAGAGAAATGTATAATAAAGAAGTAAAGAAAGAAAGCACACGAATAAAAATATAAAATAGTATGTAGCCACTCAACCAAATCATAAAGGAGAGGAGTGAAAACATTACCACCTCCACCAAGAGCTCACTAGCCAATGATGGAGAAAGATAGCTTGAACAATCACCATAGCCTTGACTACAATGAAGGGAGGTGTTGTAAAACCTCAAGCCCCTGTTGTAATGGCTTGCTTCACACTTGCTTGATGGAGTTGATGGAGTGTTGTTACTGTAATGGAGTTTTTAGAATGTTGGAAATGCTAAGAATGAGATTGAAATTGCTAGAGCTTGTGAAGAGATTGCTGGAGGATGGAAAAAAGATGAGTTGAATGAAGAATGGAAGAATTTGAAGAAGGGAGAGAATCTTCTATTTTTGGGGTTGGTTGGTCGAAGAGGAACATTACAAACTGTTCCCAATAGGAAGTGTAATGCCTCTACTAGCTTCAGACACAAGAATCTACCAGGGACGTAAGCATGCCATGTGGATGTCTACATGCTACGTGGGCGTACCTAATAAATATCCTTTTTCCCAACACAACAGATAGATGCCAAGTGGAAGGAAATTAACTAGCTGATGTGGAATTTTTCCTTGGGATTTGGTTTTCTAAGGTGAGGATGCATAAAAGGGGAAGTTTCATAAGGGGTGAAAATTCACTCCTATATATTTTCGCCCACTTTAGCAAGCACAAATACTAATGAGTGCTTCGATAAAGTAGATCAAAGAGTGAATAGGGTTAGAAATTTGTACCTAAACCATTAAGGAAGTAGACCACAATCTAGTGGGCTTGAAAGTGTAGAGTAGGAAAAGGACTCCATAGCCCTGTAGAAATATGAAGTTGTAGAATGAAAGCATCTTACAGGCCTGTAGACCTATAAGGAGGCAACCCCTAAGGTCTCTCACATGAAGGAAGCCCCGAGAAGTAAGCGCCTCACAAGCCCGCAGACCTGCAATGAAGGTTTCCTTCAAGATCTCTCACATGAAGGAAACCCAAAAAAAGTTCCTTACAAGCCTATAGACCTGCAAGGAAGGTTTCCTCCAAGATCTCTCACATGAAGGAAACCCAAAAAAAGCACCCTACAAACCCGCAGACCTATAGGGAAGGTGTCCTCCAAGATCTCTCACATGAAGGAAACCCAAAGAAAGCACCCTACAGACCCACAAACCTGTAGGGAATGTGTCCTCCAAGATCTCTCACATGAAGGAAACCCAAAGAAAGCACCCTACAGACCTGCAAACCTATAAGGAAGGTTTCCTCCAAGATCTCTCACATGAAGGAAACCCAAAGAAAGTTCCCTACTAACCCACAAACCTATAGGGGAGTAACCCCCAAGATCTCTCGCATGGAGGAAGCTCAGAAGAAGCACCCTACAGACCTGCAGACCTATAGGGAGGTGTCCCCCAAGATCTCTCACATGGAGGAAACCCAAGGAAGAGGACTCCACAGAGTTGGAAAGTGGCTTCACAAGTGCACCTACAAAGTGACATGTTTACCCACAGATAGAACATGTTTGAAAGTGGCCACGCAGGAAAATAAGTGGACAATCATGTAGACCATCAATAGATTAGAAAGCTATCAAAGGGGTCCCTCAAGAACCCAGCATGAAGAAAGGGGTTCACTAAAGGGATGCACTATTTGAAAGTGCAGAAGAGATGTTTCTTTCTCAAATTGATTCATCATCAAGGAATCCTTTCAAAAGATATTCACTTCATCAAGGAATTTGAAAGGAAGAAAATGCCTCCTCGCAAGGGGAAGATCAAAGTTACTCCCACTTTGAAGAAAAGGTCTCAAGTTCTTTCTTTGTGAACCCATGATGAAGGAAACATGTTCCATTAGGGTTTCAAATTGAGAATGTGATTCTCTAAAAAAATTTTGTGAAGATTCTCAAGAAAAGATTCATTGGGAAAGAATACATTTTTTTGAAAATCAAAGTTTTATAGAAATGGCGTTGTCACACATGAAAGGGACAACTCAAGCAAAGAAGAGAGAAAGATAGGAAAAGAGCAAAGGAGAAATAAACACAAAAAAAAGACATAGGGGTGATCTGATATTTTGGGGTCAGAGATGCTCATAAATATATATATAAGTATAATAATAGTATATAAAATGAATTGTCATCAACCCCCTACTATATCAAACCATGTGAAGAATGCACAAGAAGACAAAGTAAAAACAAAAAATTGGGTGAACATGGAAGGGAAGCCTAAATGCCCCCAATGCTTTGCATTGTCCCCAATTTATCAAAAGTCAAACGCAAACATGGAAGAATGATGATACAATTAGAAGAAGGTTTACAACTAAAAACTACGTCTATATCCCAACACCAACAAAGGTGACAAGGGTCTTCTAGGAACACATAGAAAGATCACAGGGGAACACATCACAACACACACACACACACACACATCTAATCTAAAGATAAATAAGAGGCCTCCTCCTAACATTGATCAACCAAGAGGTCATTTTCTTCCCACTCCAAATCATCATAGGGGAAAGGAGGATGAGCCTGCAGTGGTGGAATGTTAAGAGGAGGAGCTTCTAACTCTCTCGCAACAAGGGCTAAGGAAGAATCCCCCATAAGGTCTTCTCCACTAGGCTCTTATGGAGCTATGGTAAAAAATTTCACAAAGATCGCTGACAAGGCTAGAACTTCATCTAGAGAGTTAAACATGCACTTCACTAGAGTGTCATGTCATACCTCAGCGGATGGGGAAAGTTGTCCCTAAGGTTCACCACTAGGCTCATCGAGTGACTCAGGAGTGGTGACAAACTCAGGGGAAGTCAAGACTAGTTTCATTATTAAAATAGAACAAGTCAACATGGTACCACCTTTTGAAGAAGGTGGACTCCTCTTATGTCATCTATTGCTAGAAGTACCACTCTCCACATTCTGCTTCATCAAGAGATATGAACTCCCCTCAGATGAGGCAAAAGGTGCGGAGGAAGAGGATGGGGAGAGAACCTCAACACATACCACTGAAGTGTTTGACATATGTATAGGTTTTACAAAAGGAGGGACATCCAGAAGGGACATCAACAAGGGTAGCTCTACCAAAGGAGCAATGAAAACCTACACTTTTTTTAGGGTTAGGCACATTTGTACTCACAACAGAAGTTGGAAGCAATGTGGAGCTTGGTTGAACAAAAGAAGAGGGGAGGAGAGAGGAGGACATGGTAGGAGGCCCTTATATAGGGGTGGTCCTCTCCTCTTCATTCCTCTGTAAGGTGGCCTGCTCAGCTACAAGAGCCTATTTTTAGTGCTTGTGTTCGCATGCAAGGCAGTTTCAACAACTCTTCAAGCTAGAGACTGAAGGTTGTAAAGGAATAGAAGGCTCCTACATTTCCATGGGATTTTCCTCAGTTTTTTCTAGTGGAGGGACAAGCTCCTGACTGGGAGTAGGAGGATTTGGTTGAGAAGTGATGAGGGAGTTGAATCTAATTCATCAACAATGGGTCTCTTTCCATTTGCTACCTTGGGAGAAAAAACGGTAAGAGGTTGTGAAGGCTGAAACATAGATGATTCCCCACAAGGACCTTTTCCCCTACCATACAAGTAGTACCAAGGCCTAGGTGGTTTAGTAGGGAGGTTTGATATCCTAATCTTAGGTCTATGCAAGGGTGGTATCATCAAACTTAGCAGATAAAAGTTAGGCATATTCATCCAAAACTCTTCTCTAGAAAGAGGAGGAGGAGATCCATCCCAAAGCCGGGGTGGCTTCTCTTTCCCTTTTTGAGAAGGGGAGGTAGTCGGCTGCTGTACTAATAGAAGAGCCAATTTCAGTTGTCCCTTGTCCCTAGTCTTATACTTCACATAGATTTTGTAAAGTAGGTCCATTCTTGGAGGAAGTAGACCAACTTGGGTGGGCCAAAAGTGGTCTAATGAATATCCCCTATGGGATACCAAAGGTTGGTATCCAATGTCATGCACTACATGTGCAACACCTTCATGGGAGAATTTTAAAAATTTGTGAATAATGGAGGTGATTCCATTCATGGAAGCTAACCAAGGTATTCCTAACTTCCTCTTGAACAGATCCGACTCCAGGATAATGTCAAAGATTATGTCTACAACCCTAGGTCCTACTAGGACGGACATAGTTATTGAGTTGTATGAATTTAGACAAAGAGCATCGTGTGTACAGATGGCATATTTTATTTCTTCACTCTTTTCTATGTAATGAATTAAGCCACAACATCTCTTCTGTAATGACATTCACTCGACTTGTGGAGTTGACTAAGACCCCTATCATAATGTTGCCATTGAGGCAAGCGGGAATGTAGAGGGGAGATGGATTGTTGTTTAGGGGTAAGTCTTTTGACGTGAATGTGATGTCTAGAGAGTTGGGAATAGGATGCATGGTAGGAGTAACTATGACCATGTTAACATATGCCTCAAGCCAAGTAGTAGAATTGGATGGATCAATAATCATGTTGGCATAATGTGACTGAAACAGGTCTGTGTATATCTACAACTCAATATTCATTTTTTCCACTAATTTGTTTGTATTTTTTTACTTCCATTGAGATGAATAGTACCATCATTGATGCAGTCTTGTATCTCATGATGCAGGCGCATACATTATTTGGTATCATGTATGTTAAATCGATGGTACTAACAAAAGGTATTCAGATCATACCAACTAGGGAAAGGTTCCTTAAGATGTTTAGGGTTCCCCAAGGTTATGATCTCATCCTTCAACAACTTTTGCAATATGGAAGAATAAGATTCTACTAACTTTTAAACTTTTAGTTGCATATGAGGCCTTTATCATCCACAACGGTCACTACATTTGCAACATCCTTACCTTTTCCAAATATCAATACAATGGACTTTCCTTATGAACGAGAGCGTGAGGAGGATTCCCCTAACTGAACTACCATTTGTTGGTACTCCTGTAATGCAACACACAAATGCATGAAAGAAGGGTATTTCATAAGGGAAAAATTCTCCTACCAAGGTCTTTTTAAGTTCCCTATGAACACCTTATGCATGTCAGAATCAGGAAACGAATACGAGATTTATGAAAAGTGCACTTGGTATTGTGCTATAAAATCAATAATCTTTTCATTATTACCTTGTTTGCATCAGACTAGATTCAAAAATTTCATCTTCGGCCTGATGTTAGCTTGGAATTGTCATAGGAATTCATTTACAAGTTGATCAAATGATAAAATGGAATTATCGGGTAAGGAACAGTACCATTCGAGTGTTGTATCCTTAAGAGATTGGGGGAATAGTTTCGCCATCAATGCATCATGATGGAAGAAATCTATACATAGGAAATTAAAGGTGGACACATGTGTTTGTGGGTCCCCTTTGCCACAATATTTCTTGAATTTAGGAATCTCCATTCCTTGAGGGAAGGGAGTGTTTAAAATTTATACTGATAACGGGCTATGTCGGAAAAAGGGTTGAAAGATAGGCTAGGCAAAGGCCTAGGAGAGACTCACCAGCTACCTTCGCATCTTACCCATATTCTAAAGAAGAGTGTTCAGAATAGGGTCATTAGAAGACACAAATCTAGAGGGACTTCCTCTAGAACCACTACTAGAGCCACTTCCAAAACCATCGATGTGACCACTATTGGAGCCACCACCACCAGTAGGGCCTCCACCAAAGCCACCTTCGCTTCTGAATCCACCACCATGGCTTCCACCAGAATCACCTCGGCTAGTGCCACTTCTATCACCAAAGCCACCACCACTACCAAATCCTCCACCACTCATCTCGCCAAATCCTCAACCACTAGAGGTGACAAGAGGGGTGAAGCTAAACCCTAAGGGTACTCTATTCAATTTGATAGTTTTGGATCTCTTAGAGGTAGAGGGGATGTTGATCGAGGGGATGACATCAGCCATGTATAAAGACATAGGAGGCATTGAGATTCCTAGTTGTCTCTCATGATCTTCAAAAGTGGCCCCTTGTACAATGTTGGGATTGTTTGGAGGAGCACATGCTTCAGTAAAACTAGAGAGACTAACCAAGATTTCTATGTCTGCTCGATCTTTTCCAACCATATATTTTATTTTGCTGATAACCCTAGTAGCCCTAGCCATATTTGAGTATTTTTCCAAGTGATTCTCCAAGTCACCTAGTCCCTTGCTAATGGTAGAAATATATTTAGAAGGAATGTGAACAACCTCGTACTCGTCTACTAATGATGGTGTAGGATATGTAGGAGGAGTGGGGACATGGTCAGTCTCATCAAAGATCCCTACCTCACCCCTCAACAACTGCTCTTGCATGGAAAGACCAATGGTGGATCCAACAAAAAGGCTTGTAGAGAAACCAAAAGTGACCTTTATCCTTTCCATCGGAAAGTGTCGTACACTTCTCCTAATAATATACCTAGAGGTTGTGGACTAGGTTGTGATGCTCATTAACCTTCACAACACTCAAGGGCACAACGATCACAAGATACAAGGGAAAAGACTCAACACTAATGAATGAACAGACATTGGTTTACGTTAGGTTCACCAAAAATGTAAGAGAGGGGGACCAACCACATCAAGGCCCCAGGTCATGGAGAGAAAAGAGTGGAAGGTTTCCCTAACTTACTCTAAAGGGATGTTTGAAATGAGGGATGAGAATGATGAGGACTATAAAGTACTTCAATCACTCTACAAACTTGAGCTATAGTTTGGGCTAGGTGAGCTATCCTTTTGGAGTCAGTTTTGTGCCTTAGACAACTCTCTATCTAAGGATGACAACACAATTCTGGGACAACAGCGCAATGCGCTAGCGTCTCTTGGGCACACTGGAATCTTATGGAAAAAAAATAGTGAACACAAAGAAACTACGAAAAATACCTACTAACAACCTAACTAGCACAATCTAGATGGTAAAAATAGAATGAGAAAGTATGCAAAGTAGATACTAAAATGATAAAGTAAATAAACTAGAATCAAGATGATGAAGACAATCTCACAAAATTACTTGTTCTCTAGCTAGCTCCAAATGTACATCCACCTACACACAAGAAAGAGGGGAAATTTGTTGGGGCTGTATAGGGGCATGCCTCAGTCAGACCCCCATTTTGTGTTTCCACCTCCATGGACAACCAAATATCAATGATAGAGAAATGTATGATAAAGAAGTAAAGAAAGAAAGCACATGAATAACACTACAAAATAGTATGTAGCCACTCAGCCAAATCATAAAGGAGAGGAGTGAAAACATTACCACCTCCACCAAGAGCTCACTAGCCAATGATGGAGAAAGAGAGCTTGAACAATCACCACAACCTCGACTGTGATGAAGGGAGGTGTTGCAAAACCTCAAGCCCCTGCTGCAATGGCTTGCTTCACACTTTCTTGATGGATTTGATGGAGTTTTGTTACTATAATGGAGTGTTTAGAATGCTTGTGAAGAGATTGCTAGAGGATGGAAAAAAGATGAGTTGAATGAAGAATGGAAGAATTTGAAGGAGAAGAGAGAGAATCTACATTTTTCAGGATTGGTTGGTTGAAGGACATTACAAACCATTCCCAATAGGAAGTGTAATGCCTCTGCTAGCTTTAGAAGTAGGAATCCATCAAGGATGTAAGTGTGTCACGCAACGTTTGCACACCGCACGGGTATCCCCAAAAAATATTCTTATGCCGACATAATAGATAGATGCCAAGTGGAAGGAAATTAACCAGCTGATGCGGAATTTTTCCTTTGGATTTGGTTTTCTAAGGTGAGGATGTGTAAAATGGGGATTTGCATAAGGGGTGTAAATTCGCTCCTATACAACTATAACTCAAGAATCCAACTTCCAAATCACCAAACCACAAACCACAAACCACTTCAACTAAAAAAGGATTCCAACACTATCAACACTCCTTCATATCTACAAGATTTAAAACATTACTACAGAGACACATGGAGAAGAAACATTTCTCCCAAACACTTTTGTAATACACAACTCACACTCTGGTGAACACAACTTCTTCTACACAACAATCCAACACACCAAATTATGGATATAGCACCTTTGAATATCTTTGATCAACATATACAAATTGCACAAGCCTATCTTCAACCTAGAAGAAATGTGAAGCAAAGCTAGAATGCAACCTTGCAACCCAAAACACCATTACAACAACTTGTTTCTTCTTTTTATCAAATTTTCTCAAAATAACTTGGAAACCATGCACCAGAGACACATTCTCATCATCTTTAGCACTTCCTCAACACAACTAAATCAACTACAATATAGGAACTCAACCATAGATCAAAAAAGCTTATCATAGCAACACTAGATGTTGACACTAGTAGCTTTACATATGACAACATAATGCAACTAATCAAAGCATGGATAAGATCAACTACTTGCACTCTTGCAAAAATCTTACCCGACAATAGACATCAATGACAACACCAACTTCTCACACTTGCAATAATGTCCCCCTTTGTCATTAATTGCAACATGTAATGTGAAAAAAAATCAAACACACAACTTTGAATATCAACATAATATAACACTTCACATTATTTCTCCCCTTTACTCAACTAGCTTATTACTCTTTCTCCCTTGAAAAATTTACCACATGACTCTCTTATCCCCCTAAATAATTTATATTGTTCACATGATTCTCTCTCCCACTTTGACATAAATGACAAAGGATAAAATATTTGCATCATTTGTTTTCCCCCTTTGACTTTAAACAAATTTCTCACCAATATTCTGCAACAATCTTTCCTTTACTGCTTTGTATACTCCCCCTTAGGATCACACACCAACTTGCACCAAATCAGCAATGCTACTACCTACTCCCCATGAGAGGTAGTCACCAATATCAGTCCAGAATAAAGAATGAATCTTGAGATCCACTAGATTGATGCATTTCCTAGTGCATCTAGTTCAAAGGAGGGGCAATAACCCCCAACTTCTCCTAGAGATATTCAAAAGTATCGTTAGGAATATCCTTAGTGAATATATCAGTAATTTGATCCTTTGTAGGCACAAGTTCAAGCTTTACTTCATTCTCCATAACCTTCTCTCTTAGAAAGTGATATCAAATTGAGATATGCTTTGTCTTTGAATGTATTACCGAATTCTTTGAAATATTGATTACACTTGATGGAAATTAGTTCATCATACACCACTTTGATATCCTTTAATTTTTGCCTCATTCATAACACCTGTGTGCAACAAGATGTTGCTACAATGTACTTAGCCTCTGCAGTAGATAAAGAAACTGAATCTTATTTCTTTCTTAACCATAATACTAATCTGCATCCAAGAAATAATGCACCACCACTGGTACTTTTTTTATCATCTACACAACTAGCCAAATCTATATCTGTGTAAGCACTCAAGGTGCAATTAGTATCCTTAGGGTACCATAAACAATAATCTAGAGTTCCCTTCAAGTATCTAAGTATCATTTTTACTGCTACAATATGTGATTCTCTAGGATCTTCTTGAAATATAGCCACAAGATAAACTACATGCATGAAATTCAGTCTAGTAGTAGTCCACCAATCATTAATCTATGCTTTCTTTTATCAACCTTAAGAGATTCATCATTCTTGCTTAGCTTGTGAAACCAGTAACCATAGGAGTACATGCTAGTTTAGAATCTTCTATTCCAAACTTCTTCAACATTTCTTTGACATAATTTGATTATGAAATGAAAATTTCTTTATCTATTTGATTGATTTGTAGTCCAAGGAAGAAATTCATCTCCCCAAACATAGACATCTCAAACTCATTTTGCATCTCTTCTACAAAATTCCTACACATCTCTTCATTGCCTCCAAATATTATATCATAAATATATACAATCACAATTATAATTTGATCTTTTTCAACTCTAAAGTAAATATTATTATTTTTGGTGCCTTTATTGAATCCTTGTTGTATCAAATACCTATCCAACCTTGCATACCAAGCTTTGGGAGCTTGTTTCAATCCATATAGTTCCCTCTTCAATCTTGAGATCATATCCAGTTTTCCTGATAACTAAAATCCTTCTAGTTGTTCCATGTATACTTCTTCCAATTCTCCATTTAAGAAATTACACTTCACATCCATTTGATAAACTTTGAATTCCTTATGTGCTAAAAAAGCCAAAAACATCCTGATAGACTACATTCTTGCCACTTGAGAAAAGTTCTCCTCAAAATCTATTCCTTCAACTTGTGAGTATCCCTTACACACAAGTCTTGCCTTGATTCTTACCACTTCTCCATTCTCATTTAGTTTTGTAAGTATTCAAAAATGCAAAATAGAAAAGACCAATTAGTAATCACTCTATCCAAGATCTAAGCTTGAATCTCAAATCCCATACAAGAAAGCACAAATGATAGAAGAGAAATAAAAAACATGAAAGAAAATAGAAAAATTCCTTATCAAATTTAATTCCCTTCCTTGCTTCTCCTTCAAATAGCTTTTGCAATGTTTCCCTTAGATTTTTGAAGTACTTGCAAATGACAATGACAAGAAAGATTTGTTGGAGAAATGTGGTTGTAAATCCAAAATGAAGGAGGCAACTCTTTTTTATAAAAGAGCTATTCGAAAGGACGACTGAAGTTAAAGCTCTAGAGGATGCCCAAATCAATGGTGGATGATGAATGCACCACAAAGTGGTAGGGTTAGGGACAACTAAGGATAGATGGTCAAGATTGAAATAAGACTAGAGAGAAGCAATAGTCAAGATTTGAAATGAGAAAGTGGAGGGAAAGTAGTGGAGAAAATTAAATAACTATTTAATTTGGGAGAGCATGTGTGCCATCAAATAATAATTTTTAATTGAATAAGGGAATCTTGACAATTAAATCATATTATTATTTAATTTGGGAGAGGAAGTGGAGGAATAAAATAATAAAAAATGATTATTCATTTATGGAAAAAGAGGGAAAATTGTATTTAATTGAAATGATTATTATTTGACCATTTAATTAAATGTTGAGGAAATGGAAATGAGAATAAAAATTAATTAATTTGGATTAATTATTTAATAATAGAGGAAGAGGTTAAATGAATACCCAAATAATTAAAATAATTATTTAACTATAGATGAATGACAAAGGTTGAATAATTAAATAAATGAGAATTTATTTAATTATAGAAAGAAATAGGATGTTAGCAACATAATTAAATAAATATTTAATTTATTTAAATAATCGAAGGAAGAATAAAGACAAAGAAAATTAATTAATTAAATAATTAAAATTATTTAATTAATAGAAGAATGTGACCAAAGAAAATAATTATTATTTAATTATGAAGGTAAGAAGATAGATTGATGCAAAAAAAATAGCATTCGTAGACCAAGACATTTTTTGGTGTCTACATTTTTCCTCTCTTTGACATAATGTGATTTGAGCATTGTGTCAAAGAATAAATAAGAAAATCAGGTTTAGATCAATGCCCCAATGTGCCCCAGTGAAGGTGGATAGACCTATGCCCCCTTGGAAAAAATTCCAAATTTTCAAAAAAATTGAGATATTATTCCGAAAATCCACTTTGATGCACTGACAAGAGAAGAATTCAGTTTGTGGGTCGTTAGGATGATTGTAGATGGAAGATGTTAGTGTGAAGATGGATGGTAGTATGGAGAAGACAAATATTAGTGTGGAATTAGTCAAATGAAAAGGGATGGATGTTCTTGCTTAACAGATGTAAACTTGCATGTTTATCATCATTGGGTGTCAAAATTATAGCAAATGGAGCACAGACGCCATGGTATGACATAGACCAAGGTGTGCAATGTTACCACTTGCAAAAAAAAAACAATCAAAAAGACAAGGAATGCCATGACTCATACTAAGGACCCAATTTCCCCAGTCCTTTTGTCAAGACAAACCATAGACAACAATCAAAATAAAAAAGATCATGATCCATCATCGCCCCTCTAAATCCTTCGTGGGACATCCTCGAGGTAGCTAGTAACATGACCAAAGACCAATCAAAAAGATAAGACCAACTAGACCAAAAAATTCAACAACTATTTAGATCAACTGCTAGATTTTATTTGATGATGAGATTGATGTGATTGATGAACCGATTGATTGATGAGTTTGATTGAGCGATGTTGATTGATTGATAAGGTTGACCAATTGACCGATTGTTTGATCCAATAGATTGATTGAGTGACCAAGATTGATTAACCGGATTTGATTGACCAGAGTGGAGTGACCGATAGGATTTACCAATTGACAAGATTGATTGACCATTGTTGATTATTCCTTGTTTTAGGAAAGACGTATCTTGTATAAGGAAAAACTAACTGACTGATTGATTGATTTGTTTGACCACACCTAGTTTCAAGAAGGACACATCCCATTTAAGGAAAATGATGAGGTTGACCAATTTGACCAATGTCCCAATTTAGGAAGGACACATCCTAAATAGGAAAAAATGATAAGACCAATGACCTGACAAGCATTGATGATTAGATAATCAATCGATTTGGACTAAAGACTAGCTGGAAATTTTATTTGTTGGTTCAAGATTTGATTTAGATGTTTGATTTCCTGAAGACAAAGGACTTAGATAGACTCAACAAACCCTAAAGGATTGACCTTAGGCCTCAGGGGCTCATCGATTGATGACCTTTCCTACATTGTACACACAGAGATCTCATATTTTGACTATCATTGACCAACATACATATGACTTGACAAAACCCTAAGGGACTAACCTAGTGCCTTGAGGGATCATCAAAAGATGGCCTTGCCTATGTAGCAATGCATAGAGACAACGTAGTTCGACTAGACTGACATAGACTAACTCTGACTCTAACTTTGTTTTTGGGAATTTTGATGTTTTCTAATTTTTTGGATTTTGATGGTTTATGATTTTATTTTTTGGAATTTGAAGATTTTATGTTTTTTTTGGATTTTGAAGGTTTTATGATTTTTTACATTTTTGATGGTTTTATATTTTTTTTGGTTTTTGATGGTTTAAAAGCTGATACCATGTGTAGGATCCCATAAAAATGTAAGTCAAGGAATTGCCCCTAGTCAGGTATAGCACCAACTTATTATGTGTGAGGGCATTGATGGATGCAAAGGACAGTCATGAAAGCAAAGCATGATAAATGTCAATGGTTCTCAAATCATGGAAAGGATGACGAAGCTTTATTATGGACAAATGATATGTGTGAATGGATGGAAAAAGGTAGAAAACCAAGTTGAGTGATAGTAGACAGAGGCGCATAGATTGACTACACATGGTGCATGTTTGCCAGGTTTTCACCATGGTACTTATCCAAAGAACCACCTAAGTGGTTTTCACTTTTGGAAGAATTATTTCTCTTTACTTTTTTCTTTTTCTTTTTTTGTATTTTTGACTCTTTTTTTTTTTTTTTTTAAAAGGATACTCTAGAAGCTAGGTGTAATATCTACGAAGATGCATTCTATTGATGGGATTAGGCAATGATTCACCTTCAGGAGTAGACAAATGATAAGCACCAGACCAATATGTTATTGTGTTGATGTAGGGACCCAACCAATTGGGTTCATATCTATATGACCATGCCAGATGAAAGGATCTGATTTGAATGAAGGGTCATGTTGTGTGGTCTCACAGCATGCCCCATTTTTACCCTTGGAAAAATGTGGACCCCCTTTTTTTTTATTTCCTCTCACTTTTTCTTGCTTCAGCATTATTTTTGGGGGTTGGTAAATTTGCAAGTTTCATTTTCAATTTTTGCTTGGTCTTTGCTTAAGTCCTTGTTCTTTCCCTATTTGGTGTCCTGGTCTCTTCATGAATTTTTATCAATTTACCAGAAATTGAAATCCTAGAGTTGTTGCAATTGCATCAAGGATGTATCTTTGATTGGTCTCAGTCTCGCATGATAAGTCGTCACCCGATAGTTGTAAATCTCGATGGTCGCATTTTCCTACATCAGTTAGTCTGATAGTTTCTTTTCATTTTCTTTAGCCAGAGGTCAGAAACTGAAGGTTCTATTATGAAATGTTTGAATTAATTTTGATCTCTCTTGAACTGGGTTCCCAACTCCTCTCTTTTCTCTCAATTTTTTTTAAAGCTTAAAGGTAAGTTTTTTGGTTCTTGGGGAGGTTGTCAATCCCAGTGATCATAAATGATCACATATCTTAAAGGATTTTTCCTCATAAAAATCAAAGTGAGACAAGAGTGCCACGTAATATTTTCATGTCATCTTTTCCTCTAGTTTTCAGCCTACATAGAAACCTAGGTGTTCATAATTTGAACCCTAATTCACCATGATTACACCTTTATTCAAGAAATTAATGCATTGTAATAGGTAATTAATGAAGGTGGTGAACTACATAAGTACTTGGAATTGCCTCGAGCATGCACTTACTTTTATAACACTCTACTTTGCATCATACTACAAATTTGTAAAGGACATTGAACGAATGAGACTAATACTGTGGCACACAAGGAAAGGTAAATTTTGAGAAACTAAGAACACAACTATCAAGGGTTTCAAGGTTGCATTCTGAAAGATTATCATCATCAACAAAACTAGGTATGTCTCAAATAATAGAAATTTTTCCAATCATTTGCATGCATGAAAGTCTCAAGAAGATGATATTTCCCTTTAAAAATTGAAACACCAAATTTTTTTATTTGAATTTAACCAAAAGGTGAATTGAAAGTTTTATGAATTGTTAAAAAAATGGTTAAATTTAACCCTAACTCACACCCAAGGCACATATTTGAAAATTAAGAACATGTAGACAAAAATGAGTACTTTTGAAGCAAAACTAGAAGATGAATTCAAATACTGCACTTCACAAGCTATACCAATCGATGGGATAGTTAATGATACTCATATGGGATGGTCTTCTGATGTTGAATTTCTCACGTGGGAACAACAAGAAAATGCTTCTCAGTGTACAAGGAATGTTATAGCAAGTGGGTTACTTTTAGCAAGAGGGTTTCCACCAACAATGGAGGCCCCTGAATTGGTTATGAAATGTTTAAACCACTATAACCCATACAAAAGATTCATTGAGAAGGATGGAAGAAATTATGCAAATATCTATGGAAAAGGAATTATATATACATTTGGGCTTCCTACATTTACTTAGGTGTACCATATTGATAAGAAGGAGAAAGCCAAAACCTACTTGAGTTCCAAAGAGCACAATAGAGAAATTATGAACACACAGTGGTGTCAAGAAAAGATTACAAAGCAGACAAAGCTAATTCTAAGATTTATGTTTAACCCAGATGTTCAAGATATCATAACTATGTTTAACCTAGATGTTCAAGATATCATAACTATGCTAAGTAGGATAGCTAGATTGCAAGATGCCAGTAAATTTGAATCATGGATGTTTGTAATCATATCCAAATTGATGGAAATACCTATACCAATGCATTGGGGAAAATTTATTAGCGATAGATTGCACAATCAAATAAAGGAATTTCCAAAGTCCAGGTGTTTTTATATGTTTTCATATGTGATTTATTCCTGCGTCATAAGGGAAAATAAGTAAGGGTTGAAAAGGATTGGTACTCTGGGCAGAGAAGTAGGAAACAGTTTGATATATGCTCATTTACCTCAAATTACTATCCATGGATACAAGGAGCATTACCAAAAAGTTAATGATGTATTTTCCATGGAGCTGGTCAAAATAATGAAAGGTGAAAAATCCAAAATATTGTCTTTGGAAGCTCAAATTGTTGTTAAACCAATTGGAGGTTACTACATTCAGTTTCCAACTTTCACCTACATTAGGGTGGAAGGGTTTTATGGACATCCTTTGATGCTACCCAAGTACCCTACAGATAAAATTATGTTACTAGAATTGGTAAGACAACTAAATTAATCCCAAGCTCTTTATAGCATGGCTCATAAAAAAGGCTTCTTTCATATTTCCTATTGTGATAGGGAACTATAAATGCATTGCAAAGAATATAGGTTGTTATTGTGGTCATGTACAACATCTAGAAGACTATTGGTTAAATTGTGAAGAGGAGCACATAGTAAGAAATAGAAAATATGAAAGATTGTCATTAGAATTTGAGCAAATTCTCAAGATTCATGATGTTTTGGATCAGATGGAGGAAGATGATGGTGAAGTGTTGAATAAGGCTTACAATGAAAATAGAGTATATGATGAACTTATTCCAGATCTGAATTATGAAAGGAAATAACATCAGTTGAGGAATTCTCTGCACCGGTTCTACTACAGACTCAACATTAGATAGATTATTTTTGTAAAGTTTTAAGAAAGAAAGGAATAAGGCCCACATACTCCCAAGATACAAGAAAGAAACAAAGAGAATAAAATGAGTTTGAGTATGGGGAACCTGCTAAGAAAAAGAGAAAATTTGGTAAAATAGTTGTTGGTATACATATTGAAGAAAGAACCCCTAACGCTCCAAGCCAAGGAGTTTCATTAAAACCAACTGGTAAGCATAAAGATGTCAAATCAGGAAAAGTTCAATCAAAAGTAAAACCAGAAGTGGCATTTTCTTCCACAACAAAACCAAAGACTAGGCCTTCTACTGATGAAGAGGCAGAGATAACAGAAAATACTGGTACATAGACAAGGTCTGCATCTTAGAGAGTTGCAACATTATTTACTTCTCCCCCTTTAGTTAATATGGATACTATAAAACAAACACTAGGAAAAACTCATATGGTTTTAGATGAAGTTTCTGAGATAGATTAAGCTAAGATTAAAGAACAAATGGATAAGTGAGGTACCATGTGGGAAGGAGTAAAAGAAAAGAATTCTAAAGATAAACCCATGGTACAACCAATGGTGGAAGAAATTCCAAATATAGGGTCAATTCCTATAAATGTTGAAGAAGAAGAAATCATAAAAAGAACACTTGCTTCAGAAGTAGGGAACCCTGATGTTCTTGAAATGGAAACAATGGAGACTACAGGATAGGATCCTACTAATAATATTGTTATTGAAGATACCTTTGATTCCCAGCCTTCACTAGGGAATGATCAAAATTATAATGAGCAACCACAGGTCTCTAAAAAGTCAAAGGAGGACTAGGTTGAAATTGAAAAAGAAGAACCTTCATGAATTTTAGGTGATAAGGTTAGAGACGAAGAAAATCCTAATGTGATAGGATATGAAGAAGGTGATGTCCTAGGAACTGATGTTGAACACCTGGCTAGATAGGAAAATACAAGTATTGGAATTGAAGAGACAATGTTGAATCCCGAAAATCTAGAATATATGCTAGAGAATACTAAAAATGTTCCTATTTCAGAGGACGTAACAAATAAAGTTGAAGATGTAAGAGAAGAAGTTCCTGAACATACTGAAAACTAGGAATAGAGACGTGTTAAAGAGGTAGAACATGATGAAGATGCACCTGATTGGTTAATCAGATAATTAACTTTCCCATTGGAAGTGGAACTGGTACCTCTAGATCTTAAAAGTTTTATGCAAGAAGTGGAGACTCCTAAGCCTAGGCAAAGAGTTAAATGAAACATGTCATATAGAAGAATGAAAATGGAGGCAGAACAATCTATATAGCTACCCCTATAGCAAATAAAAATAGACATGAGATAATGTCTAAGGAGTATAAGATAACAAGTATCAATGTTGGACACTCATTCTGGATGCAAAAATTATAAGAAATGAAGATGAATTTAGAAACAATTGTTTCTAGGGTACAAAAAAGTAAACAAAAGAAAAGAGAGTCGAAAGAATGGGTTGCTAGCCTAGAGAATTTTGTAAAATCATTAACCCAATCTAGTCAAACACAGACTGAATTTCCTCAGAATCCAATACTTATGTCACAGGAACAGGTGGATGTCATTGCAACAATTCACCATAGGATGAATGTATTTGAGGAATGGATTGAGTAGTGGGTAAGGAAATGATAAGAACTTATTACATATGCAATTGGGAAATACAAGGAAGCACACCACTGGTTTGAAAAATCCAGAAGAGTAGAAAGAGAATGTATATTTCACCAGGAACAAGTTGATGCTAAGAGGAGAAATGTAGAAACTCTCATTCAAATAGATGTACAAGAATTGATAAGAGAAAAGATAATTTCAGAACAAGAAGTTCCATTATGTGAAAAATGGAAGAAACTGTTAAGTTGGGAAGGTGACACTTTAGTACAATGTATAGAAGGATTTGGAAAGGTCACCAACAAATGCAATAAGTTGATTAATAAAGATCAAGATTTTATTGAAGTGTTAGCACGTCAAGATTGTGATCCTAGGACACTAGGATAGGAGGGTAAAGAAGAAAAATATTTCAAGGAATGGATTGAGAAAATAAATAAAAACCCTGCTCAATTATTGACCCAGGAATTCATCGATGAGATTATACATTGCAAAAACACTATAGTCAAATATGAAACAGAGAAAATGAAAAGGAATGCCAACATACTCCAGATATCAAAAGATTACACTAGGCTCAAGTTTAGTTGGAAAGAAATACAAAGAATTTCAAAAGAGCAAATGCACTAGATATTAAATGCTTTCTGAGAGTATCAGTTGAAGAAAAATGGAGGAAGGTTCCCGAAACCAAAGCTCTAAGTGATATAAGGAATTATTGGATATCAAATATCAAAGGTGTCACAAAAAAATTGTTGAAGTTGATTTTGTAGGTTGTTCCCGGTCCTAGTAAAAGTGTCCTGCCCAATATTCTAAGGAATACTGATAGCCTTATTTTACACAAAGTGTTGTGCACCAGATTTTGAAGTTGAAGGTTGTTGCTACTGAAGAAGTCAAAGCTTTGACTTTTTCTAGAAGATTCTGATTACAACTAGCATATGCCACATGCTACATTTTGATTTTCTATTTTTGATTCTCTTGATAGACTTTAATTTTGAACTCTTGAGGCCTTGTTCCTATAAAGGTCCATTTATTTCTTTGCTTTTATTTTAAGTTTAGAATTTGTGGATGTCAAAAGAGCCAAAAATTCTCTAAGTTTTGTTATTTTTTCCTATTTTATGAATCATTTCGATCTAAAAACTTGTATGCACATAAAACTTAATCAATATCTAAGCCAATTTGATAGGTACCTATCTCATGTATTTTTGTAGCTAGTTTGTTAGTTTATCCAAACAAGACTATGTGTTGCACCATTTAAGGGTGCATACAGAACCTACTCTATGTACAAACTAAACACCCTTCCTTAAAAGCTCGCACCGTTTTATGCCTAGCTATGAAACAATCTAGTCAAGTATAAAGTGGTTTGTTTGATTTGATTAAATCTTGGCGAATGCATGGAGAATAACCAAGAGAAATTTTAATTTTTAGTATTTTGATGCTTTATTTTAGATTAGATGTTTAAATTTCTTAAAATGTTCCAAAAAATAGATGAATGAATGGAAATTTATTGAAAATATTTCATTTTCTATGAAATTGTTGAATGCTTAAAACTAAATCTACTTAAGTGATAGAAAAATTGTTTAATGTTTATGAAATATTATTACAAATCTTTTAATTTCATAAGATTATTTTATGATTGAACTGGAAATCTTGTATCTAATGCTTAAGATTCTTAATGAAACTAGAGATAACTATTTACCCCTTGAGATTACTAGCAATATCACATCATACCTTGAAGCGAACCTAGTATAGTCAAGAGCTAACTACTAGAGCCTTGGGATTAAGCTAAGTCAACCTTTTACTATTACAAAAACACCTTAGGTTGCCCTGGTTCAGTCTTTCAAATAAAGATAGGTTCTTTGCAATTTTCTTGTGAGGATTTTATCTACACCATTGTTGTGAGTGACATCGTTGTCAACAAGTGGGAATGATGGATTTAGAGGATGATTGATGTAGCGGGCAAAGGGAGCTAGGGCATGATTCCTAATGTGCACACTACATGGGCTGTCAGGCTTCACATGAAAAGGGTTTTGGGAAACCACTGAGTTATAGTATGTGAATGGGTCATCGTCAAAGGTCCATTGAAGAACATCGCCAAGGGAGATGTAATGATATGATAAATGAGCAGATATGGATGGATGTGGAAGTGTATGGATTGGGTGAAAAGGATGAAAATGGAGACTTTAGATCAACAAGATCTTCTTTTGACATTTTTCTTTGATAGATGCCGCTAGTTATTTTTGATGAAGGGACATAGCTAGAGATCAGTTCTTTCTTACTTTCATTCTTTTGATAGATGCCCCTAATTATTTTTTATGAAGAAGCATATTTTTTCTTTCTTTCATTCTTTATTTTTATTTTTATCTTTGACTTTTCAAATAGCTTTTGATTTTGACTAAAGGACTTTTCTTGATCTTTCTTTCTTTGCATTCTTTCTTTTGATTTTGTATCTCCATTTGTAAAAGGAACTTTCACCTTTGATTCTTGAGCTATATCCTTGTTATTTTCCTGACACGACACTTGTTAATCCATGTCTATGAGGTGGATGGATGTGGGTGGGATGGATGAGTCAAATGAAATGAAAGAG
>VDFB02350260.1:0-11293 GCA_007258455.2 Sequoia sempervirens
CTTAATCCAACCTCTTACATCCCTTCAACTCATTCTATCACCTCCCCTTAATCCACCATCTTGCATTCCTTCAACTCATTCTATCAACTCCCCTTAATCCACCCTCTTGCATCCCCTTAATTCGTCCTCTTAAAGGACCCTTAAGTCATATCCTCTTACATCTCCTTAATCCTCTTAGGACCCGTTAAGCCATATCCTAGGGTTCATGAGATGCATCCTCTTAACTCCCCTTAAGGAATTCTCTTAAGACCCCCCCTTAAGCTATATATCCTCTTAGGTCCCCTTAATCCATCCTATGGCTAACATCATTTGAATTTGTATGGAATTTACTATATGTAGTTCTTTTCTTGCATGAACTTTTTACTTAAATGACTCGTAAAAATTGTAGTTACTTACATTAATTATTTTTGCAAGTTCTCATCAAGTCGGTCTACAATGTGATTGTTGAACTGAAAAACTATTTTATCTGGAGACTATGTAAATATCAATTTTTGGTATTCACCTAAAAGTTGATAAGCTTTAATTGTATCTACATGCACATATATGTTTCATCATGTTATATAGTTGTACATTAAACATCTTGATGTACATTATATATGTTTGTTCGATGTCACTTTTTAAATATCTTATTCAAATTTTATAGATTATACATATTTCATGTGTCTTCTATTTACCACATTTTATATAATTATTCAATTGTATAGATTATACATTAAATATACATACAAGGAGATGGTTTTTTGTTTATTGATTCAAATATTTGCTATGTAATTGGAAAATAGTTAGAATTACTTGCCCTTAATTTATTATGAATATGATTTAAAAAACTATTTAAGGAATGTTTTAATTTGTCAACTAACCATGTGATAAGTTATATATATATGAAATTTGATTCTAGATAAGAATTTATATAGTCCATGTATTACTTGAAAATTTGATAAAATATAAATATATAGATATGTATATAAATGCATATAATTATGAAAATGAACATAACACGATCTCATAATTGACTGCATATATAATCATCATATTAAAGTCAACTGATATAAATAAACACACATATATGATAATAACATGTTCAAAATAAAACTAGAGATCTAGATAGTCCATAAAGTTTATATGTCAAGTCCAACACATATATTGAAATAAAACTAGAGATCTGTAGTCCATAAAATATAAAACCATCTAACTCTCAGGCTGATCAGTCAAATCAAGTCTCCTCTTTGTTCCATGTTGACTAGATGTACCTGCATCATGTTGTAAAATAGTTCAAGAAACTCGAAATTAGATTTAAATTTATTTAGAAATTTTGATATAATTAAACATATTTAAAATTGAAAATATAAACTTTTAGATTAAAAAAAAACTAATTAAATATCAACTAAATATAGTAAAAATGATTTCTAGTATGCATAAATTACCATATGGTCATGTGAATCAACTGGCACATTTTCTTCAACAGGTAACATAACTGTCTGTTGAGAAGATGCAAATGCCTGATCCACTATATCCTGCATATTCATATAAAGCAAACAATATGTGAAAACCTTGAATATATATATATATATAATGTTCGTAAAAATTGTATAGGAGATTTAAAGTAAAGTTTACAACCTCGAATGATATGACCTCATGATCACGCACCTGAGATTGCCCATGAATAGATGTCAATGATGTCTCAGGTGCGCGGCCCGCCATGGTTATCTCATCAAATCCCTACATATAGATGTACAACAGTTCATATAGATCATTCACACATGTGTATGTAAATGAAAAAATTAAATTAGATCTATGATGTGTATTTAATTTAAACTTAACAAACTTTTGAAAGCACGCACCTGAGCTGATGATGTCTCAGGAGCGCTCACCACTGTAACTTGTGGCTGGTCAATACTAGGAATAGTATGACCTCCCTACATCTAGATATAATATATCAATTCACACATGTGTACAAATTCAAATTAAATTATATATATATTGACACAAATTATTTAATATATTTTGGTTCAAGTACCTGTCGAAAAGGTGAGCCCAAATCTACAGCACTCGACATATACACACGATGATGATATTGAGTTCCGGGCATCACGTCATCATGCGTCTATACACCAAACACAAAATTATTGAATTAATATTATATTATATATATATTTTGATGTTATTATTTACATGAATTTTTTACATTTCAAACTTGAATTAAATTTAAGTTCAAAAGATGAACATACCTGTGTGGGACGATCCTCAGAATATAGTAAATTTAGGTATGATCCCCCCCAGATGCATGTGCCTCACCTGAAGTGGATGTCTGAGTATCCCTATAGCCCGAGCCTCCATGCTCTGTATTGGCCACTTCAGTGGCCGTGTGTGTAGTCTGCTAAGTGAGATGTCCTGAAAGTGAACTCAATGCTCCTAGTGTAGATAACATGGTTTGCTGCTGAAATGCAGCGGGAATACCAGGAGAAGGAGGAGGAACAAGAGGAGCAACTAGAGCACGTCGCTGAGGATCGACACGTGCTCCTAGTCTATGTTGGGGCATGCCACGCCCAGCTCCCTGAAATGACCTCATATCAAAATAGTTGGGTTTTTTACCCAACTCAAACTCAGCCCATAACTTTCTCAAAAAATATAAGGGCACCTCACTATTGCCATGTGGTGGAGTATCAAACACCATCCACCATCTCTCCCAAAAATTTGTAGCTATCTGTGGGTGCCTACACCATAAAATTGAAATTCTTTTTTTGTGGTGGTATTGGTTCGTTTGTTTGGGGTTTCACAAAATATTGGCACATAGCTTGTTTAGTGATTTTTAGGTCATTGATTTCTTTATATGACAGTCCATCTGCATAGAATTGTCTCCTCTCTTCTCTCCATTGATGGAACCTATCTAGGTCCACATCGATAGATCGAACATAATCGACAATAGTTTGCATCGTAGATGCAAACCATGCGAGATGTGGAGGGATTCTAGTCTCATTTTTTATGAGATCTATGTTTCCTTGAATGACAACTAAGTTGGCTCGAATATTCTCTCTTAGTTGATTTTGGTCAAATGGAGGAGGGGGTGGGGGGTTAGGTGGTGGAGAATGTGGAGGTGAGTTAGGCATATCCTCATGTGGTGGGGTGGAATGTGCACCAGGATCTATAGGGATTTTTGGATTAGGCATGAAATCCTCTAAAGTGAAAAGTGGATCCATCCGAGAAATGATATGGCAACTGCATGTTAAACAATTAAAAAATATATATCAACAAACTAATTAAATAATGCACACAATTTGAAAGTTATTTAAAAATCACATTGAACATGCACAAATTCAAAATATATTCCATTTGAAGACCATTCAATTTATAACATTAAAAAATCATAGCATTAAAAATTCATATTATAAATGAGAGTTGAATAGAAACCGATAGTCACTTAAGAACTATAAATGAGAGTTGAATAAAAACAGAAGGTTAGTAGAACAAGTGATGAAAAATATTGAAAATCATTGAAGACCTCTCTTGCACATTCTAGGAGACAACATAAATGGTAACCTCAACTACTAAGATGATCAAATAATTTTCAGATTCACTGCATGAGTCAGTATCCAAGAATTATATTGAAAGAATGATGAAAATAAAAAAAGATATTCAAAAATTCCAAGAATCTTGAGGTGGTTGATTTTGATGAACTACAAGGGAACTTAGAAGAATCTACATTTTCTTAGAGGATTAAGTTTAAGTATCAAAAGGGTTGGGCTAGTATGAATGATTTAAATGAATTTATTAATATCTTTTCAAATAACTTTATAGACTTGAAGTATTTTAGGTACTAGTTAAATTACTTTGCGCATTCTTTATTCTTTTAAATAAATGTAATAAATCAACATAGATGTTGATAAATATTGAGATGGTGTGGGATTTCCCACTCATCTTGTAGTTCTCAGTTGGCTTTCAATTAATTTTCAATTAGTTTTCCAATTAGAGCAAGTCACCTAGGGTTAAGTTTCAACTAAACTCTTTCAGATCCTTAAATTTTGGGACACCTAGTTCCTATGTACATCTCTTTTTAAAAATTGTGTAAGGGTTAGAAATAATTTTTATCATAGAATGCATCTACATTTTCTACGTCGAACTCTACTAAATTTAGTGTATTTTGATATTTTTGGATGAATCAAAGGATCATGCTTGTTGTCTTGCAAAGGATTATCTTATCTTGGTAATAAATAAAGGATTGTAATAAATGTAAATAAATGTACATTGAATAAATTGGTGAGATTTGTATTATTGAATTCTTCATAGGGTTATGTCTCACAAATGCACATGAATATGGTGGTATAACCAAATCTAGTGAATGTAGTGAGAATTATTGTTGTCAATTTTATTCAATTTTTATCTTCTCATCCCTATTGCTCTTATGATTTTTCTTGTAAATTTATTGATAATAAACAAAACACTAGTTCCCATATGTACCCTACGTATTCATTGGTTTTCACTTAAATTTACTTAGATACCTAAGAATAATGTTCATCTACACTAACTTAATTACCTAGAAATAAGACTATGATTTAAATCATATAATTTAACTAAGAGTTAAGGTAGCCACAAACCAACTACTTATAACCTTATGCACACTATGGGGTTAAGGGTAGAAAAAATCACAAGAATCGATGAAGAGGCATAGAGGTAGACGAAATCTCAGGAAATTAAACATAGTAAAAATATTGAACAGGGAACAAAAAGTTTGGAGAACTTCTTGACAAGATACTTGGGTAAGGAAAAACTTGAAAACTGAAATATATAAAAGAACTTAGAGGAAACCTAAGAAAATGTGCAAATGGGGAATAATGGAGGAATAGTGTGTTAGCAAAGGAAAGTATAAAAAATCACCATAGGCTAAAAATAGGGTCAATCATACTCATACATATGAGTTTATTTGATTTGACAATTTAGGCATATGATGAAGACATGAGGGGAGGCAAAGCATGACTTGAATTTCACAAGTTAACCAAGAGACCCATTTTAGTAAATCTATGATCTCATAGAAATGATGGGTACTTGAGGGAACCAAAGATATTAAAGGGGAAAATACTAGGCTATTAAAAATTGCAGCTCTAATTTGAAAAAAAATAGGTTGAGTGGTTTTATCTTAGCTTGACTTATCATCCTAGTGTAAATAAAAATATTGATGTGATGAATAGGAATTTTGGGCTATTTACTAATATTTATAGTTGGTGGCAAACCAAATTAGTCAGACTTAGTATATGCACATGCTAAATTTTCTTACAACAATTTAGTAAGTTAGAGCATAGTAAGACATTGTTTCAAGTTCTATATGAATGTAGCCTTGAATATTTTGCAAAGTTTAGTGAAGTGGTTGAAATACATACAAAGAGTGCATCTAGGTAGAATACTTGGCCAAGCATATTATATATGTGTATAAGTAGGTAGAGAGTATCAATGAAGAGGAACTATAAATGCAAGGAGTGTGTAGACTTAGGAAGAAGGAAAAGGGAATTTAAGGAAGGTTTCTAGTTTTAGCTCACCTAAGGGGAGAGAGGTTTCTAAGATAAAACTTAGAAAGATCTTCCCAATAAGATAAAAATTTATATATATTATAAAATTCAAGGGTTAGAGTATAAATATAACATTTACTAGCACTTCATTTGTTAGCACTTTATCACATAATCATGTGGGCTTTCAAAGTCGTTAGCTATACATTTTTTAATAAAATATTAAATATACTAAATTATTTGTTTCTTGTATATCAATGATAATCTTTAAATAATAGTTTAATGATAAGCATACATGTATGGTATACCTTCAACATTGAGACACACAAGTGGTAGTACTTGGTTGGTAAGTTTTACTATTTCTTTTATCAATACTTATATATAAATAAAGATATGTAGATTTTGGTTAGATTTAACCTTATTCCTATTTTTGGTTGATGACATCAATTGTATTGAATCCACCTAATCATTGTGTATGAAAGGTGATGCTTATCATTGTAACTATTTTATATTTTATGAACCTCTTACATAGGTATAAGCTAGTATTGTAAATATTAGTTTAATTTTTTAATTTTATCTTTAATGTATGGTGATAGTTTATCCTCTTCCCCAAGGTATTATTTAACTCCTACAAATTTCCCCATGTATAAAATTTAAAATGTAATTCTATCAGTGCATAAAGAGAAGATGTAGTAAGGTTGATCTATCAAAAAATTATCTATGCTAGTATGTCTTCACTTATTAGAGGAAATCAAGTGATACAAGTTGGATTGTTTAGGTTTACGTTTTAGGGTTTAGGACCAACGATTAACCTATGTAAATTAGTTTTTAGAGACGTATGTAAATTTTCTAACCTATGGTTTTGATTTCTAAGTTAAATGTGTCCAATTTAGGTTTAGATTTTATGGTTTTCAATTTACAATTTAACGTTATTTATTTTGTTGACGTTTTTGATTTTTTAAATGCAATTTAAAACTATAAAAAATTGAACTAAAACACATTAAAGAAACAAAACTTAAATACTAATTAAAAAACAAAAAAACAAGATACAAAGCAAAAAATGGCAGAATTCAACCAACCTGGAGGTCACAGAGGTCGGGTGTGTTGACGGGAGGAGGTGGCAGTCGAAATATTCCCCAAGCATGAGCTTACAAACGCATACGCGGTCTGGATTGTCTCCTCTGGCGCGTTTAAAAATAGTGGATAAAATGAAAAGCCAGCAGTTTATTTAAAAAATTAAATAGCTTTCTGAAACGTGTACGCGTTTTCAGTTCGCGTACCCGTAGCTGAGCGCGTATGCGTTCGGATTTCGGTTCGGGTACCCGTTCCGTAACGCGTACGCGTTTCTTGCGAAATTTTTTTTGTTGCCCGAAATTTCCCCTCTTCGTGTACTCAACTTCTTGCTTTTACCCGATACTAATTATAGGTTCTAAATTACCATTCTAAATTTTATAATTTAGAAAATGTACATTAAAAAATTTAATGCTTAGATCCCAAAACATGTTCTTTAACCTTTTGGATAATAGGTTTACTTTCTAGAGCTGATATGTTGTGTTTTTTGACACACCAACTCAGGTGGGGTAGAATCCTACTTCACCTCTCTTGAAAGGAGATATTTATATTTTATGTTCATACCATGAGGTATTGACACATTTGGGTAACCCAAAGGCTGAATTTTGTGTTCTTTCAGTCAAGGGCCTATGGTGGAAAGCAAAAATAAAAGTAGCACATAACTTATTGCAATCAAACACAAATAAAATAAAATAAATATAAAAAATTCCAAACAAGCATACATTAAATTCATTGTATTCATTATTTATATTTATGTCTAATCAATAATGTAAATACTTGCAATCAAATGAATTCAACTTTTTAAAATAGATCATTAATTAAATCCTATTTTAAACTTTAATCATAATCTACTCCTAACTCTAACAAATGTATAGAGGATTTTTTTAAACTTATGGATTAAATTTGAAAAAAATATTGAAAGTAGTATGGGTATGTAGACCTTGGTACCCTAGCATTGCCAACAACAATAATAGCATCAACAAAAGGGCATCAACATGGTATATTGATAGTAACCTATTAGATCTAGTTGGCAATCACCAAGCCATCAAAGTCTTAAACCTTTGGTCTTGTTGGTAAATAAATTTATCGCTATGGTAGTTTCTCCAGAAATGACTTTGTTTACCTGAAGAGCAGTGATAATTATTCTAATAGTTGGAGATAGTGTTATGGAATAGTGATCTTCCTCTATTTTTGAGAGGGGCAGCTCTCTCGTATAATGGGTGTCTTTATAGTTTTTGTGTATTTTTAACCTTAAAGTGAGACATAGAAAAATAGGGTCTATTAAAATGGGGTGATTGAATATGTTGTTTTAACCAAAAAGGATGCGAATTGGTGAGTGATAAACCTATATTTCTATTAATTTCATTAGGAAATGAGATCCCCCAATGGTAGGATTGAATTTCAACCTTAGGTGAGTCAACCATATTGGAGATCTTGCAAATTTCCTTATGATTGAGGATGGGGTAAAATCTGTTTGAACAACACTTTTGGGAGATAAAAATAAATAGTAAATGAACTAAAATATGCAATGTAAAGCTTGGATCATGTAGATGAAGCATAACTCTAACAGAAACAATGAACTTTTAGTAGACTTGAGAAACATAAGATGTTGTGTACCCATCACCAAAAGTGGTTGTTGAATGTCCAAAAATGGTGAAAGAGTCCTTGTACAGATCTCTTTCTCAATTTTTGGGGTTCTTTGCCTTTTCCCATAGGTTTCACTACTAAAAAGTCAAAAATAAATTTGAGATTTGAGTTTTCATGGCCTTGACAACTTTTGAAATTTTGCACTTTTGAGATCTTCAATTTCAATCCTTCTTCACCTATGAACCTACACATACACAAAGAGAGGTAAAAAATGTTTTTTTTTGGTGGATAAGATTTTTCCTTGGTTAAACCCCAGTTTGGTAATTAAACCTTGAAATGAAACAATAATGAAAGGGAGGAATGATGAATGAACATAGCTTGTTGCAACTCACCAAACCCTTGAATAGAGATCCTTAGAGAACTAAAGTCTAACACATCTCTATAAGGTCTTGATCTTGCATGAAATGGCTTGATTTTATGTTGATCTTGATGCTTGAATTGATGTTTGAATGCTTGAAACCTACATCACAATGTTAGCTCCAAAAACATGCATAGATGCAAATAACTTTGACATGATGATCTTGATCTTGATTGATGATGTAGAAGACTGATAAATCTATTCTTGAGCGCCTTTGATAATATTTTTTTCTCTTATGAAGTCTCACAAGAATTCTTCTAGGATTTGAAATGATAAAAATACCTTGTATTTATAGGTAATTTTCTAATTTCCCGACAATTGCAATTTGAATTTGAATCATAAAAATGCCACCAAAAACATATTAAAAATTTATATCCTCGGATTAAGGAGGTGAATAGGTCTTAGGACCTAAATCTAGGACACTCAATTTCCAAGGAAATTTAACTAATGTTTACAATTGTTTAATACGAGTTCCTCTTTCAAAAAATGGGATTAATTAGGCTTTTAAATGCATAATTGGGCCAATTAGAGGCTTAATTAAGTCCAATTAATTAAGCGAAGGCAAACAAAGTGAGAAAATGTAAGGATTACATTTTCTGTCACTACATTTAGCCCCCACTTTAGTGTGAGTTCACTTTAGTGAGAGTATGAACTCGCGCTCAAACTCGCACTAAAGTAGACAAATAAGTGTCAAGAGGGGTCCAAGTGTACAAATGTTAGTGAGATAGGATGAAAAATACCAAGGAGGTGGCCAAGCCCACTGGATCAAGATCCCATGGAAAACCAACATCAGTACAAAGGAACACACATATATAAATGATAAACATTAGTAAGACAAGATACACAAGCATACAATGCCAAAATTAAAAAAGAAAAGAGAAAAGGGTGGATCAAGCCTCGATTGTTTGTCCAATAGATGTGGATCAAGCCTTAGTTTTTTGTCAAAAACAATGTTCACGTGGAAACCAATTTCCACTATACAAACAAAATATACTCACATGGGCTAGTGAAATCCGCTATCCACTAGGTGAGCCCCAAAAAGGTGGATGATGAGAAATTCATGCTAGGTCTAGAATCTCCCATACATCAACCATACCAAAAGTTATACCTCCTGATAACTTTGATAAGGCACCGCAAAAAAGGTTCCACAAGGCTAGCAAGTTACATTATGCTAGATACTCATGAAAAATAAAAAGGCTCCACTAGAAAGAAAGTTGTGTTATGCTTGGTGGCCATGACAAGATTTTAAATGAAATAGGATAGGATAGTCAAAGGGTTTTGCTTAGTTCATGGAATGTCTCACCTTAGGGAACGCCATGCTAAATGTCACCAAGAGAGGACTAGTTGAGGATAAAAGATTCATAACTTAGGGAATGCAAACCATACAATTACCACTAAGATGAATGTCATATGCCAAGAAAGGTCACACTCTTGAAGAACATCAAACCCAATGTCACCACCAAAAAGACACATCACATGAAGTAATAATACCACACTTGGAAAGGAATTCATAATCAATGAGTGGGGATATGTATTCCCCCACTTTAAATAAATTTCTAAACACCATGTTGTGAGAAATTACTAAAGTAGAATAAATGCCAATACATAAGAGCTTTATTCAGAAATTCCCACATAAAACATGTGTTTCCAAGTAGAGCTACGTCATGAAAAGGAGGTTACCCCCCATATGCAATCCTAAGATAACACATATGGGATCCATAGACCTGGGGTCAGCATTATGTCTTTACTATAGTGATATAATCAAGATTGAAATCATCATCATTCCCCAAATGACTCATGGAACAATGAGCACAAAATAAGAATGACACATAGAGAGAGAGAGAATACAAAGAAAAGCTTTTGGGTCAACATGGAAGAGACCTAAATGTCTCAATGCCTTGCATCATCCCCAAAAGGAAAACACAAGATAAAAGAAAAGATAAATATTTATGACATATAGAAGAATGTCATGAAAAATTCACTTCCTTTGTATCCTTGCACCAATGGGGTGACAAGGGTCATCCAAAGTAGGCTTAAAAACATGTAAAGACACACCAAGTAGCATTGTATAGGGGATCACATTATGCATATGCAATCACAAAGAACATGAAAATAAAATTAAAGAAAAGACTAGTATGGCACATGCAATTCAACCTATGGAAGGTCATCCACATCCCAATCTTGTTCATCATATGTGGTAGGCGGAAAACTATCCAAAGGAACAACGACAAGTGTTGTACTAGGAGCATCACCAGGTTCAACACACAGTGAGTTGCTCTTATTAGGAGGATTATCATGGTTGATATCATTTAAGTTCATGGAAGAGGAAAATAATAAATTCAACTCAGTATGCACTTCCTCATCAATCTTAGCAATCTCATCATCATTATCCAAGTTAATCATATGTTCATGAGGCCTCATGACAATGTCCATAGAGGTTTATGTGTTCATTGTGGTGAAGGTAGAGAATCATCATGCTTTTTGAGTTAAATTTTGATCTTGATTTTTTGTTTTATTCTCTTCTTTTAACTTATGAGCAACATCATGACGTCTACACCTATGCTCTTTAGCATTTCTATTTCTTCTTGCATGATTTTCAAGTTGTGATTGTGTAGGAGTGGGTTTATCAACCATAGGTTTCTTTTCTTCCTGCAAGGGAGGAATGAAAGAAACCATGGAAGTTTGTTCAACCACTTTCTCTTTAGCTTTATAAACTTGTTTT